>VWZL01006010.1:62085-91258 GCA_013396915.1 Stercorarius parasiticus | reverse complement strand
GGGCAAAAGCGAAGTTAGCTGACCTTGGTTGTTATAGCAATAAGTATAAGCAAGAGCCTCTGTGCATACCATTCCTTGGTACAATCAGGTCTTATCACTCTGAGAGCGAACAGTTTTCTGAACAATATGCTGTTAATTTCAGACTTTAGTCAGTTAGAAGAGGCCTGGCTAAAAAGTAAAATTACAAATTAGAAAATTGGTTCTGTTTTACCTCAAACCAGGACATGGAGATACAAAACATTTAATGTTTTTGAACTTGAAGTTAGACATTTTCTGAAACGATGGAAACAGAAGAGGGACCCACACTGAAGCTTCCTTGTAGCTCAGTTCAAAGTCAATCAACCATGTGACATGGTTCTATCGGAAACTAAGCTTCATTAGTTCTGGTGCTCATGGTACTACTTGTTTTTAATTAAATTACTAAATGAGGGATTATGTGCAGAGACCGCACTGATACTGTAATTGCTTCCAGTGATGAAATTCACATTTCAAGCCGTGAGCTTCTGTAATACAAATGGATCCTTTATCTAGCCAGAATGTAGAGCTGCAGTCATTTAAAAATAAGGTAATAGCTTTATCCACAACAAAAGGGCTGTTCTGACATTACAACCATGATTATTCTGTGACCTTTTCAAATAAACATACATTTAAACATGTACTCATACCAGCGCGTGAGTTGTACAGAAACCAGAGTGAAACTTGTATAACAACAGCTGCCAGTTTTCTTAGTTAATGAGTATATGAGACATATGTATCCGTTTTAACAGATTCAGAGTTTGCAAAGGTAGTAAGAGCCAATGAGCACACTCCCTTTTCCTTTTCCTTTTCCTTTTCCTTTTCCTTTTCCTTTTCCTTTTCCTTTTCCTTTTCCTTTTCCTTTTCCTTTTCCTTTTCCTTTTCCTTTTCCTTTTCCTTTTCCTTTTCCTTTTCCTTTTCCTTTTCCTTTTCCTTTTCCTTTTCCTTTCCCTTTCCCTTTCCCTTTCCCTTTCCGTTTTCGCTTTCCCTTTTCCCCTTCCCTTCCTTTTTTTCTTCTCTACTCTATTGTTTCATTAACACTGGGTGTAGAACTTGAGTCAGCGGTTTCTGCATCATGTGCAGTCATGGTTCAATTACATCACAGCGTTTAGAAAAGCCTTGCAAGAAGAGGATGCATCTTACCATTTTTAGGTCCTCGGTGCAAAACACACAGAGAGATGGGTTATTCCAAAACTCCAGGCTCAGGAGCTGAAAATGCTTGTGCGCAAGAGTGGAGCATGGGTACAGACGTTCACTCAACAGAGAATTGGACGAGCATTGTTTCTAAGAAGACATAAAATCTTAATTTAAGAATGTCACACAGCAGTGAATTATCGTCTAAATTACCCTTGCTAAAATTTACCCTTGTTAAAATTTACCCACATGGTCTGAAGAACTTTTTCTTTATGTAGAACATGTCAAGTCTCTACTCCACCTTCTTTTTTTAATCAACTAAGTGCTTACATGTCTCTGTTTAGGACACATTTTTTGGTTTTATTTTTATTTTGGCAATATATTGCCATACCTATTATAGTGCAACTAAGCACCCACTCACTCACTGCTGCTCGCTCACTTACCCTGTAGTGGAATGAGGGAGAGAAGTGGGGTTGAGATAAAGACAGTTGAATAAGTGAAGGAAAAACACCCAAAACAAAACAAATGATGCAAAGACAATCGTTCACCACCAGCGGACTGATGCCCAGCCAGCCTGTGAGCAACCTCGGAAAGACTAGTCCCTCAGTTTTATTGCTGAGCACAACATCAAGCCAGGCTTGATGAGGCTCTGAGCAATCTGATCTATTTAAAGATGTCCCTGCTTACTGCAAGGGTGTTGAACTAGATGACCTTTAAAGGTCTCTTCCAACCCAACACATTCTATGATTCTATGATTCTATATAACTTATCAAATATCCCTTTGATCAGTTGGGATCGGCTGTGTCCCCTCCAAAACTCTTGCCTACCCCCAGCTTACTTGCTGGAGGGGTTGGAATGAGGCACGGTGAGAAACAGAGAGGCCTTGAAGCTGCGCAAGCACAGTTCAGCAACAGCTAACACATTGGTGAGTTACCAACGCTGTTTTGGTCACAAATCCAAAACACGTAAGAACTTTTAGATAAGAACATAAGAACTTCTTTCTCTATGTTGGAAGAGTTCATCCAAGTTCAGAGGTACCTTCTGCCAGCCAGGTGAGAAGTACCGCTGTCTCCTACACTGTCTGTCTCTTCACAGCACACAGGCAGCGTTGCCCTGGCTCTGCAGGAGGAAGGCGGGCTCTTGAAATCAACTGTGTACGGCACACGCAGATCCCACTTATTTTATTATTCTTGTTAACCTCAGCTCATTTTCATTTTATGTCAGTATTTTGATTCAGGTATTTTTTATTAAACAGTTTTTATTAAACAACATGTTTTATTATTATTCTTCCACCTTACACCCCTAAAGGTCCCAGCAGCCTCCGTTTCTACCATTTGACTATTTGCAGTGTTTCAAAGTAACCGTCGGGTGTCTGTCCTTTTTAGCCTCTAATTACACTTTGTAAGGGCTTGATTACCAAAATGCATTAAACAATAATTAGATAAGGATAATTTACATCCAAACAATAAAGTTGAAAAGAACAATATAACTGGTAATTGGCCTTGACCAAGGTAAATAATGTCCTCTTTTTTATTTACATTTGGTTTTCCCCACAAACTGCCTACTGGGTTGTAGAGAAGTAAGAGGCGAGCAAAAATCTGAATCCCCATCCATCAGTATTAATCTCACACTTTACTGAGGCCCCATCCATTTATCTTTCCGACACAAATTAGAAATTCAAGAGTTTTAACAAATGAGCCTGCAAATGTAAACTTATTAGGCCATATATTTTTACTACACACTGTGCAGTGCCCTCCACAAAGCCGTCCCTTCAGAGAGTGTTTTCCTATTTTGTGTTATTGATGGCAGCTAACTAATCACATTTTTAATGTTGTCTTTGGGGAGGGCTGTTTGAGTGAATGTGCAAACTAAACTACCCAGAATAAATCTACCTTATTAAATGCTTGAAATTATGTGTCTTTTACGATAAAGAAACTCTCGAGCATTGTTACATTTGCTAACCTTCTTTTCGCAGAAATCAAAAGACCGGGATTAATTAAAATAATACATCAAAACAGAGGTTTGTACAGAGAATGTCTGCATGTGAGAGAAAGGCCAAGAAAAATTGGTTAATTGGTCTCCTCATCCCTGCTCTCTTTCCCTCCATTGAAATATCTTTTAAAATTGCTTTTAAACTAGTCTTTTTTAGCTATATCTTGTAATTATCTAGGTTCTCGGAGAATTTACTCCTGAATGGATCAAAATGCGAACCTCGAGACACAGCCCTCCTCCTGTGCTTGTGACAGGAGTCTGTCAAACCTTCTGCAGAGCAGGAAGACTCTCTGAACAAAGCATTTCAGATTTTACAAAATCGTGTTATTTTACAAAATCATGTTATTTTACTGATAATTAATTCCTGAAACTGTCTGCTAAGCGATGCATTTAATATTCTATCTGCTTTTTTAAAGGTGTAGTTGTTGATTTAAATAAACGTCTTTAAATTTTAGATTTTAGAGAAGACTGGGAGAAGAAGGGACTGACCTGAATGGCATAGGCTTTTCTACAAGACCATGTTTAAAAGCTTTTAATATGCACAGATAAACATCTTTGACCAATGACATCCATGCTGTTTTATCTCATCATTCTTAGCGTTTAACAAAATGATGTAATTACTTCAAGGATCTTTATTACTTTGCTAAAAGGCGGGCTAAATCATTTTAACCAATGATCAGTAGAAATGCTAATTGCCCTTTTATTGCTCCCTTCCCAGCAGCAAATACAAACATGGGCGATATCTGGATTCTTATCTTTAAAAATCAGGCATACTACTGTTTCTGAGATTTGAGCAGTGAACCTGGTTTGGTTTGATTGGGACATTTAGGGCTGCTGAATGTAGTACATTTCATTAGCGACTCCCATAGAAAAGGCAGAGAACATTTTCTGGTTTTCAGGTACGTAGGAAATTAAACTTGAGGACTAATGATTTTATTTTATTTTTTTTTAAAAGGGAAATATTAATTTTAAATCTACTTCCTCATATAAAGAAAGGGTGATAGTTTTACAAAGCAAGGCAGGGGATGAAGTTCAGTTTGCTTTAGATGTTTTAACAGTGCAGATGTCTACTTCTGAACTGGTCACCATTTAAAAACGGTTTCCATTTATAGCACTCACTTATAGCAGTGGTTCCATGAAAATGAAAATCAAGTACTGTGGTTCTTGATATCAGCCCAAAGGAAAAAGAGATTTAGCACAGGCCAAGAGTAAGCTTTGTAAAACGTACACAGATTTTGTTTGAGTTTTCTGTATTCTTGCTCAAATACTTCAGTTAGTGCAACGGACCAATTGCCATTTTTCTTTTCTTAATTAGATTTCAGATTCTACAGCACTTGGTTATTAATAAATTACTTGGATTCTTTTGTATCAACTATATTTTTACATTAAACATATAGTTTTGAAGCTGCTGTCCCAAGCACATTTATTAATGTAGTCACAGTTTTAGCGAATTACCTGAAATTATTTGATTTTTTTTTATTATTAATATGTACCAACTGAGAATGCTCTAGGTGCCATTACAGTAGTAAAATTATCTAGCAGAATTCCAGAGCCATGAATATTCTACCGTTTCAATACAATATCTATCCTATAAATAGCACTCTAATGCATATGAAATTACAAATACTGTTAGGTTGTCGAAACCCTATGGCTTGTGCTATAGAGAAGGTCAGGCAAGATGATCATAATGGTCCCATTTGGCCTTACGATCTATGAATTTCCAAGAGTTATAGGTATAGTTTAAGTGCACCCTCAGCATGAGTTGCCTTATTATTTAGCAGAAAGGGGGAAAACGTAACATTGTTCATGCTTATACTGTAATACAGTAGGTCAACACACATTTTACCCGTAGGGTATGTATGTTTGGGGTTTTTTTATAGAAAAAGAACAGGCAATTTAACATATGTCTTTCATTGCATATACCCACAGACCATGAAGATGTGTATGTGCAACCTGCTAATCCTTTCTGTGTGTGCTTATGATTTTGCATTTAGCTACAGTCAAGAGCTAAGCTCATGGGAAGGGGGTCAGCTTAGTATAATAAAATATATAGGGAGAGATGGAGCAGTTGTCTCTCTTACATGCTGATGAAGTTACTTGCAATCTAAAGCAAAACAAAAACCAAGTTAATGGAAGTTTGTTTATTCTAACATCCAACCTAAGAGACTGAGCTGACGAGAAACCTTTATTTACCCAAGCAGACCTGGGAAAATGAGAAAATCCCCATGAATTACACAAAGGTACTTACAGAAGCAGGGGAGATTGTTTTTAATCAAATATCGATAGATATCTAGTTGAAGGACAAATGGAAAGTGTACATTTTATTAGAGCTGAGGGAATATGGCAAAACATTTTCCATTAGTACTTGTTCAAAATTTTAAACACATTTCTTGCCCTCACTCTGTTGTATTTCTCTGACTTGCCGAGCAAAACATGTTATGGATAAGGATATTGAAGGATATAGAACTTGAAGAAATTTTACAATGTAGTTTCTGAAATTATAAATCAGGCATTTACATCAAGACCCCAGACTGGAGAACTGCATGTTCACATTTACTTAGGAGACAGATAAGCTTAATGAAGAAAGTTTAGAATCTAATTTTCCTTTTCAAGAACTGCCTTTAAGTCCTACTGTCACAAGTATTTTGACTGCAAAACTTACTCTGAGAGCAGCTATTTTGTTTTGTGGCTGTTGTAGTTGTTCTCTTCCGTTCTTCTTGCTCTACTTCAGGTTAAAACTAACAATACACATAACTAAGTTCAGAGAGAGATAAAGGAGGCAAAGGGATGAGGATTTTTTTTTTTTTCTAGGATTTAACAATAAAACGTCCACATTCCAATAAGTTAAATTAGAAACAAAGCAAGAAAATAAAGTCTTGTTTTCTTGTTAAAACCTGAGTAAAAGCAGAGGACAGAATCTTTTCCATAAGCGTAGCTCTTCCTAAGGCCAATATGGTGCACGAACCAAAATGTTTCCTTCAGTTCTACCAGTTTTAACATATCTGAGACTTCCAGATCAAGTCATTGCATGATAAGAAGATATAACAGTTTATCAATAGATATTAACTCCACTGACGAAGAACAGGGTAACTAAGGAATTTTTATTGTTCTCTTTTATATGAAGGAAATAATAGATTTTGAAAATGGTACCTATTTTCCTGAGTAGATAAATCTTCTTCTGCCTCTTTGATCACAAAGATATCTCAGGACATTTCAGCTATTGGGTCGTATTTTGCAAATGGGAGAAGTTGGGAGGGAATATTGGATGCACTATGGAACATCTTGCTGAAGGTTACTTAGAGTAACCTAAAAGATGTAACAACATTCTGGAAATCCGCAAGCCATCTTTTTTTGAGCTGGACCAAGAGCTGCTACTTCATTGATTTTCAGAATCAAACCTGTTGGCAATGTAGTTGCAGTTTGTCAAATACAGAATTAAGCTTTTTGTTAGCTAACTCATTTCTTGAATTTCTATTATTTCTCAGTTTGATGCTGTGGGCCTGACATGCTGATGAATAATCTCTTCCAAAAGCGCCTGTATCTCGCCTTTCCAAATCTTTCATTTTGCAAATGATTTGTGTATTTAGCGTAATTCCTTGGCAAACTTGAGGAAAGGAGATCAACTTTGGAAAGCTGATAATGAGGAAGGAGATAAAGTAGTATGACGTGAAGGAAGGGTGTGGAAAAGGAAACAGTATTCTCGTGATCACAAGCAAAATGCAGTGAGTGTAGACTACAGTATGATTTATTTCTCCAGTTGCGTTTTTAATGGCAGTAGAATTCAGTGGTAAAAATGAGGAAAAGAGTAAAATTTATTTAAGTAAAGGACAGTGAACTCCAACACACTGGGCTGTGAATGTTAATGTCTTAAATCTCTGAAGTTAAATACATCAGACTTTGTCTGTCAAAGCCCTTTAACAGTTCAGCCTGTTCAGCCTAGTAAAATGAAGGCAGCGATGACCTGACAGCTGCTCATGAACATATCAAGGAAGTGAACATCAGGAAGGAAGAAAAGCTATTTAAAATGAAGGATAGCTAGCCATAGTTAACCCGGATGTACATCAGTTTAAGCTAAAAATTATATTGTTCTTAATAATACAGAGAAATACGTTTGTTGGTTGTTTGTTTTTTGTGCAACCTTACCAGAAAACCAGATGAAAATATCCTACAGTTTTAAGATAGGTCTTGATTAGTTTATGAAAGGGATTATGCCACATTACTACCACTGTTACCGGTGAAGCGCATTTGACACGAAGGTCACTTCAGGGACTTTTCCCCCTTCACCAACAGAATGAAATGAAATTAAAAAGCATTTGAAGCAAAATGTTTTCAATTTTATTTTTAAACAACATTTCAGTCATATCTGCTGACAAATTATTTTCTTCATTTGAAAACAATTATTTTGATATTTTAGTACTGCCAGAAAAAACCGAATTATTTGTATACGTCTAAATACCAGCTTTTCTTATCAGGTTGTTTTTAGAAGCTTTCAATGATCTATATAGATTTGTATCCACTATGTCCGTATTATCATCCACCTTCTCAAATCATGATAGTTATGCACATTCCGAGTAGAAACAACATGGATACCAAAGGGAGGGATGATTTGGATATGCAGACGATTTTTTTTTTCCATTTTTGTATAGAAAATCATTGGGCTGAACCTCCTCTTCCCTCACAAAAAAAGCAACGTGACATTCAACTGTTTTAATTGGTGACTTTCTGGTATACATTCTAAGAAATGATGTGTAAATTATACAGATAAGTTTAAGAGAAGGTGTTCTGAAATAGAACTATGACGGCAGTCGTAAGTACATTTAGAAAGCCAAGTCAAACCCCAGAATTTTGAAAAATCATGATCATTTGAATAATACTTCATCCATGAGCTTTCAATATCGGTTCAAAAATGGGTCTTAATTTCAAATAAATACAGCGTCTCTGTAATAGGCTGCCACAAAGTACCCAGAAATAAAAATGTGTTTTTATTTACTATTCCCTTTTGAGAAGAAAATCTCAGTCTTCATTTTGAAATAGTATATGTACCTCCTATATATAAGCACAAGCAAAGACATATTAAAGGTTTATAGGACAAGATAAAATGGCAAAATGCAAAGGCATATACCAGTAATAGACTGCAAAATCAATTTAGAAGTGCAACTGCAGTTGTCTTTCCCAGGTTTTTAATTATGTGTTTGTTTGCCATGGTGGCCTAATTTAGTCAAGTAGATGAGCCAACATTAAAAGCTGGTAGGAGAGGTAAGTAATCCCCAGGGTGGGCTGCTTGTGTAGAGAGTTTAAAAGCTACATGTACAGAAGCAGAAGCCAAGGCAAATTTGAGAAGGGGGTCCACATGATAAACAGTGAAAAGCCAGCAAATCAAATTTTTCACAATTAGTTGAACAACAACTGTGACAGGTTCAGCGCTTAGCATTTTCATTTGTGTGCTCAAATTTGGTTATCCGTCCTCTTTTATGCAAATGTGATGTGACAGGAGAAGCTGGGAGCACTCAAGCAGGCCGATCACTCACAACAGGAGCTGGGTCTGTACAGCTGAGAGGCCTGGATTAAATGGACTGAGTGCTGATGGATAAATGACATAAGCCAGGCTGAAAGCCTCATGAAGTGATTTAGAACTTCCACAAGATGTTGCCCAGCACATAAATTGTACTCTATCCTCAAATGTAAAAATAGAGGGGAGAAAAACATACGCTTCTGCTAGTAAATAACCGTGCCTATAATCTCACTAAATCCAGCGTGCTTGTCGCCTACTAGAATATAAAAGTTGGGAAAACTACTTCTAGTAATCACTTATGCGCCACCACGTAACTATACAACTCACTGTGGTAATTCTGTGCCTGCATGGGAGACCCAGAAAGCTGATTAAGCAATTAAAGCATTCGCCCTACTTTGACAGACGGGAGCGTGGCTGATGAAATCCTCGTACAGACACGGAAAATATTTTCACAATGTATGTGCAAATAATTTGGCAACAACAACAAAAAAAATCTCGTCAGAGAATTCTGTCCTGCTGCATAAGGTATAATAATTAAGGTGATGTATTGTGCTAGAAAGCGTACTTTCACATGAAGGGCTAAAGGACGAATTATCTGTGTACAGTTTCCCCTTTGTCAGTTTATAGGAAACTGCAGTTCTGTAGTAGGCTTGCCAGAAAAGTATCACAGCTTGCCCCTTTGATTACAGCATTACATTACTGCTAGGTTAATTTTCAAGATGGCTGATAATACTTAGTGGACAGTTCAAGGGACCTCTAAACCTTAGTAATGATAGGGGAGTTTGAATATAATGGCCTATTTGTATTTCAAGTTTAAGATTTTATTCATTTTCTTTAATGAGGTTTCCTCTAACTCTGTCTCACAAGACCATCAGTATTTTATACTTCTCATTAAATCCAACTGTTACTACGGCCTGTGAATTTTTGATTGCTAATTGCCATTTATTTGTATGCTAGCAAAAGTACTAGGATCTTTTAAAAAGTACCCTTTTTCTCTTTTAGCTAGTGATGTTTATCACCAGAGAGGATGGATTCCTTGCAGAACAGCGTTGTCAATTGTCACGGCCTTTCCAAAAAAGAGATCTTCCTCAAGGCCCCTCCGGCTACCAGTGGAATTAGATCCCATTACCTGCTGCTGTTGGACAAAGCTTGGCATTTAAAGACACTGCACAACTCAGACCACATCTGAATTAGTAAAGCAAACAGGTCCAGCACACCTCGTAGGCACTGGAACTTTGTTGTCAGCACTGTCAAATTGTTAGGCCTGGGCACCGCAAAGACCTGGATCAGCTATCCCAAGCCAGAGACCCTTCCTAGCAGAGAATGTGGATGGGGTTGTCCTGTTTTGAAGCCTAGGAGTGTGTATGAGAGCTGTTCCATGCCAGTTGCCCTCAGCATCAGAGAACAGTCCCAGCCATGTTTAATTTACTGGCATTGATGTAGACTAAGAGGCTGAGCACCAGCATTCAGACATGGAACAAGACACTGAAATAAACCTATGTCTCCAGTGAGTTCTGCTAAAAGCAAAAGCTACGAAGACATGCTGAAATGTGATAGTGACGGATAGGCAGCAGACTAAACCACAGCGTGACTGCATGACATCAAGGCATTTGGAAGCCACCACAGTGTACCACCTTGCAAACTCTTCAGGCAAGGCGCTACAGCTGGTGTTGTAAGAACATCGATGGGCTTCTCTCACCATTCATTTGATTGTTGGGGTAGAAGTGCAAGTTGTATGCCATTGTTTGTCCTTTGTCCCATAAACATTTGGTGTAAAACTCAGGAGGACCTGAGAAACCCATGTCATTTATAATTTCATCTAGTATCTTTGTAAACAAAATTACAGAATTGATGCTGAGGGCTCCTAACACATTATTCCCATAACCACTAAATAATACTAAATATAGAGTGTCTAGAGAAGACTATTCATTTTTTGTCCGGACAGTTGGAAGGAAACAAACTGTTGAGTTCTTCAAAAGACAATGGGTATATCTGCAAGTAACAGTATATATGGTATTCAGGTACATTTTAGAGATTTGCATATGTGCTACTGTCAGCTCTGAGATCTCTCTAAATTGACCAGTGGATCCATGGAGATAAAAGTAGAAAATCACTTTTCATTGTGATTTTTGGACTCCCAGCAAAGATGTAAGATTACAGTCTACCCTTCCTTTCATATTAATATTTTCATTTTGAATGTTTTTGATTACCTGATATTAGAAAGCAGCCATCAAAGCACGCACAACCTCTCTCAGATAAGACGGTACTTGGCATGGCTCCCGACACTTCAAACGTTCATATCAGTTCCCAATCCGTTCAGAGAAAGCAGGGCAAGACCAGACCGTTGATTCTTTGGACAGCTGGAGAGATATCTGAAGGGACTTAGGCACTGAAATGCTTTGCGCTGCAAATGTGTCCACTTCTAAAGCTTCAGTTGACACAAGCTCCTGTTAATCCAACTGTAAGAGTTCAGACCTGTACCTCCCAGCTTATTCTGCTGCCATGATGGCCAAAGAGGATCCTATATTCCTATACTGCAATAGCTCATCATCATTCATTTTCCCATCTGAAATTATGATCTGCACGTTAACTTGTTGTGGAACTGCTTCCTAACTTGCTCACTCTGGCAACAGGGTCGAACAGTTTAAACAAGAGCAAAGATCCATTAACTGACCTATTTAAGCTAACCTAACTTGGACAAACAGGTTTGAACACACAAAGACTGATTGGAAAAGGACAGTAGTCTTTCAAAACAGCAATTGACTAATGACAAAACATACTCCATAGGGATTCATAATAAGACACACTGAATTCTGAGATCCCCAAGCCATCTAGAAGGAAACACTAAAGCGAGGTTTCTCTAAAGCATTAGGTATCTTGGATGCTGTTTTAAAGTTCCAGATGGAAGCCTCTGTGAGGGAACAAGGCAGAGGATCAGTATTTCCTTGCTTAATTCTGTGGATTTAGCAGTATTTCCCAAGTCTTTTATGGCAAGTCTTTTCTGCAACAAACTGGGCTGCCCACAGGTGTGGCAGACAGTGGGTGAATCACAGGCAAGGAGACATGCCCATAACCAATTGTTTGGCCAAAAAACTTGAAACCTCCGCTTCCACCTCCCTCAGAACTTTCTTATAGAAATTTGATATTGGTAGTTCATTTCACAAATACCCAACAAACCTTCAACAAAACTAGTGTTGATGCTGTCTAACCTAACTACAAGTCCTATAGCATATGGTACATCCCTATACATATTCTACTCTCTTCCCACCTGCTTGGTTCCCCTGGCTGGCTAAGGTCCCTAAATGCCATCAGAACTGTCTGTGTTCCCTTCTAATGGTTTAGCTTGTCTGCACAGATCCATTAGAGGCAATGATCTCCTCCTGCCGCAGCCTAGCCTCAGGGCTGTTTTACCCAGCTGGCAAACCCCAGTTCTCCCAGGAAGCCAAAGTGCAGGCACTGCGGCCCTGCCGCACAACGGGGACATGGAGGAGGAAACATCTCCCAGGGAGCTTGCTGCTACTGCATTAGTGCTGTACTGACGCATGAGTCACACGCAGAACTACTGTGCTCACAATAAGCTAAGCGAAGATCCAAAAGGGCTGAAAAAAATTCTTCCAAGGCTTCTTACACCTACTTCGGAGGTGATCCTTAATCCATCTGAGACTGCTTTTCCCCCCTCGCCCCCACCAGAACCACTGAGTGATCCGCCAAAAGGAGCCAAGAGGTCCCACAGCAGAGACCTTGTTTATAAGGCTACCAAGACTACCCTTTTTACTGACTTCCAAATGGGTACAGAGGGTCACAGCTCAAATGCAGAGACGTGCAGCTTTCAATTTAGCAGGTCACGGTGGAACCGGAGCACGTCTGGTGTTTCTGAGGAGCCCGTGCAAGCGCGATGCTTCTGTTCTCAATTGCTCTTCTGATCTTCTACGGAAGCGCTTCAGCTTCCACATTCTGCTCGCTAAATACTTTGTTAAATGTTTTGTCCTGACTCCTGTAAATCAAGGGAATAAAAGAGAAAAACCAAGAGTTGAAGCTAAACCCTTGGGTAACTGAGAATAGCAGAGCGGTGCCGGTGTTTCCACACCACTACTGTCTTTTTGGCCACCTGGTGAAGTAGATAAGGAAGGTAATTCAGCTGGACTACCCCATTTTAAAAAGCATAGCCCGGCTCCTCAATTACTACCTTATCACAGGAATACCTGCTGTGTCAAGCACAAAGGATGGGCAGGAGTAATTAGCCAAGGTCATCTTTAATGCTGGCATGGAATAAGACTGTTTATGAGAACATTTTGCACAACTTAGTCCTGGCCATCAAAGAGTTACTGCTGCTTTATCTAGAAAATGAGTTCTTGAAAAACACTATGAAGTTCAGTGGTGGGATGAAATTATTTCACAAAAAAAGATTCAAAAGCTAAAAGAGAGCTCAGTATTTGTTAATTCAGGGTGACTCCAGAGAGTAATTCATAAGCTTCTAAATTAATATTTTTAAGGAGGTCATAAAATGTGAACTTTAGTAACTGCTACAGCCAATCAAGCTGCCATCAATCCTGCCTTAGACTACTAAACCACTGGTAATTACCTACTCAAATTACTCTAAAAGTTTAACAAAAGCTTATCTACAGATAGCATTGTAGCATGATATACTGCCATCTTAAAAATGGCAGTGTAGTGAATGCTACTGGTTAATCTTTTTATTATTTCGGCTTCCAGTTTCTGTAACTTATTCTCCTAATACGGAGCTATTTCTTTAGTGTTTTTCTGGCAAGCCGTCTTCAAAAAATTCCATATAAAGTACATTTGCAAAGAAGGGCCAATACGAGAGCAAACACATCAGCAGTTTCAGTACAGGAAGCATTATAGTAAGTAAGGATGGAAAAGAAATAGCACTTACTTTAAACTCACTTGAAAGGATATTTAGAGATACTTCAACACAGAAACTGAAGAAACTAATACATTTTAAATTATTTTAATATTAAAGTTATCAAAATATAAATTTAGTGAAGACATACAAATAATATTGTGGGAAGTTCACCAATACAAAATTGCAAATACAGACAGCATTAACCTGTTAAAAGTTAACAAGGTCTAATTGTGACTTATGTTCCTTAATTTTTCATTATATATCGACAGGAAAAAGAGGTGCTCAGTTTCATTCTGCCATACTGCCAATATCCTTACATAATTTCTAATAGAAAAATTATTTTGTAATTCAGGTCAGGCTGCAAGTTTGCTGAGCAAAACGTTAACCAGTTATCTCACAGCTTCTTCCACCACAAAGGCTACTGCTATTGCTCTTTAATTCCACATTTTTTCAGTAATAGAATACTCCCACACATAAATTTGGCTGCATCACAGTAACATATCTAAATATGCTATGTACCGGATATTGCTTCTGGGAACAAAGAATTCCAAACCCTAAACCCAGAAAATGCCTTTTTCAGATTCCCAAAGGTAGTTTTGCAAACTGATGAAATTTTACCACAGTAAAAAAAACAAAAACAAAAACAAAAAAACAACCGAAGTAGCTTGTAGGACCCTCAGTGTTCAGATCCCTGAATAGTGGAAACAAATATCCACCAATTTTTGACTTAGTATTTTAAAAGTAGACAGATTCCCCTCCCTCCCCCCAAAAAAAAGAGACTGAATAAGTACTCCTGGATATAGCAGCAAGAAAAGTTTTCTATTCTCTTCTGAAGAAAGATGAACCCATTTAAAAGGCGTTCCAGTAGATAAGCAGTTATGGTTCCATATCCAGGCCCATTCAATCACGGGAATAATGCACGGAAACAGAGTTTTCACGTATAAGCAGATAACATTTCCCTTCACTGTAAGAATTTGTTTGAAAGACAGCCAAGATTTGAATTACACAGGTACAGAAAGTCCACCTTTGTGAACATCCGTAGTCCACAATTCGGTACTGCAGCAAGATTTTCTAAATCCACTCGCTTGCTGCTTACAGGGTATTTCTACTTTTGTGTTCTTGATAAAACTTGCATTTCTACTTAACCTTACACAACTTTTTTTTGTCTTATCCACGAAGGACGGTATGGCCTATGGGGGAGTTTTGAAAACAGCAGCGATGAGAAAGGTTAACATTGTAGAACTTTGCAAATTAATAAATAGCATCCTACCATTCTTCTCTGTTTTCTAAGGTAAGATATCACCATAGAGAATGCAGATGGAAAAACATGATTAAAAATTGTATCAAAATACATATGAACACAGTATGTCTCTTCTATTTGCTACCAAACTGGTAGAAATAGCACGTGGGCGATATATAATTTTAAACATTATCTAATACCTCTCTGAGAGCAGCAGTGGGTAAATGTCAATCATCTATCAGATCTGAATGCAAACAGATAATCATGATAAATAAAACCAACATTTTTTCAACAAGAATTTCTCTTCTCACAATCACTTCTGGTAAGCAAGGTTTCCGTCTTTAAGCGAATTCAAAGATACCAACTCGGAAGTTTTCCAGCATTTTACCATGTCTATCCACAGGTGAAGATACCGCTGCCACCTTGCAAGAAAAAAAGAGAGCATAGAATAATCTCCAGATAGCTGAATTTGTAAGTTAGGAGGTGCGTTAACAAATTTTGTGATACCTCAGCACTTTCTGATATTGCACTAATGACTGAAAGAGAAAAGAAAACAACACAGAATGAGTCGTGTTGTTGGCCTAAACGTGATTTGTGTGCATGGATGTTGCCCGTTCAGAGTTCCAAGCGTAGAGATGCGTGGGCTACCAGTAGGTTCCCATTGCACGTGCACAAGACAGTAACAGACAGTCTGTCGGGAGTACCAGGATGAACAAGTATTCCATAACTGGAATTCAATTGAAAAATTGTTTTGTGCAGTTACTCTGCGCCAGTTGGTGGAGCTACAGCAGTAATTCTTTGATGTGTTTAACATGAGTCCAGCATACAGCAAAGATAACTGTCTACAGTGGTGAAATTTCTTCACACCATGTTAGGCTGGCGATTCCTTTTGTAGTTCGTATAAAAATGTAATATCGTCTGCCATTTCTGCTCCCCCCCACTTTCCAGCGATGTTTTAGCTTTCCCTTGAGTGCATATGTCCTATTCTAGAGCACAAACACATGCTTAAAATGTTAATTCTTAGGAAAAACTTTGACAAACAGGACGTAGCTACCCCCAGAGTTTTTTAGAACTTCAACTGTAATCAAGCAAATCCTCATGTAACTCCCAGGGCAGAAAAGGAGACAGATATATGCTTCTTGCAACACAGAAGCGTTCATCTGTTTTATTCGGATTTAAACACCTGGAGTCACGTTTTATCATTGGTACCTAAATCCAAAGAGAGGTACTTTGTTTCGGTTCACACAAATAGAATTTCTGCTGACATGGTGGAGATGTACACAGGTTTCTGCAAGAAATGCAAATATTAGCACGAGAACTGAAACAGGAAAAATATCACAGAAGTGTTGAAATGGGAGCAAATTACTTCCAGTTATTTTGTGCCACTTGTGTAGCCATAGTGCCCTCTAGCACTCGAAAGAGAAAATACAGGGCTTTAGCTCAAGGAAAAAAAATACATAAAATCAGAACTGTCTTTTTTTTTTTTTTTTTTTTTTTAAGCAGAGAAATGACAATTTGCAAATGTGAGGAAGAACACTCCTTCACGCTAAAACAGGGTACTTTAATGGAAAGGACACTTCTCTCAGCTTTTATGCAGCAGAGTCCTGCAGAGCTGGGAAGCTCTATAAAATGAGAGTTCTTGTACCCTAAAGGCATTTCTGTGCTTCTGTAGATCTCACCTACAGGGTACGTGCATTAGCAACGTGCACACGATTTTGGCAAAAGGATATAGATTTTTTTTTTTTTTACATGCACAGATCAACATACGTTTCTGTGACATCTTTGTTTTCACTACAAGGAGGAAACATTTTGGCTCAAACATCTTCATTGCACAAAATTCCGTGCAAGATGAATAAATTACGACCTTTAAAACCTAAGAAACTTTTCTCATTTCCCTAGAGAGCAAATTATTGTATAGAGAGGAGAGTTAGTATGCCTCAGAGCTGCGAAATTTTCTGTCTAGCTGCAGATCATTAGGAAACATTTTGGAGAAGTTAGTGTTTCTTTTTTCCTTTGCATTTAAAACCTGTCACTCTTTAGCAACTGGGAAATGGTCATCTGCACTGTTCGAGTTTTGAGGCCTGTAAATAACATTTCTGGTTTACAAACAATCTGCATAGCTTGCCAGAAGGAACTGTAAAAAACAGTTTGCTTTTTTTTTTTTTTAATTCCTTTTTAAAGGAAAATTTATGTTAGATGATATAAAAAGATTTGACTATTTTAAAGAAAATATTTATCCATCAAATTACTATCCAAAACTCTTACATGAAACTGCAACAGAGAAGAATAAAACAGCGTAAAAGGGTAAAAAGACAGTTTTATTCTTTCCCTTACTTATCCTAAAGGTCAAAATACAAAAAATGTCTGCTGCAGATGTTTCTCTGAAAAATGAATTTTGAAGAGTACATGCCTGAAAATTTTTTTCTCCCAGTTGCTGACAAGGAAATACTAAAATCCTGCTCATCAACTAGCACAGACGAATTTGCTGAATGTGGTATTCCAGTCTTTCCCAGTGAAAGGTGAGAAACTCAGTTAGTCTGTTGGAAGCAGGAAGGATCTTGGAATTCAAGAATTCAAACTGTAACATCGAAATTATTATAAAATACCACAGGGTCAGATGAGATGATTTTCAAAGACATCAACTGGTCTCAGGATTACAAGCTTACTGCAAGAAGAAAAGAAAAAAAATCTTCACTCACATGGACAAAGTACCAACATTCAGACAAGCTTTTTCAATAACACATATAGAAGGATTTTACAGATAATGATCCATTAGGGAAAAAAAGATAAATCTCTTGTGCAGTATGTACTTGAAATCCCTCTCATTAGCATTCCAATTAGATCTAAAGATAATTCCAAAAAAAAAGACTGAAATCACTAAAGTCTATTTTTGTTGCAAGTATTTTTGATGTCTACCGATTTAAAACATGGTTCAGAATAAAACATGCGAAGACATATTAAAGTAAAAAAAAGAAAATTATTTTATAAAACTACAGTATTTAGGCAACTGTGTGACAAGCACACTAGTGTGTTCAAAGGTCTGTATGAGTCTACAAAATCTAAGAATTAATTTTCACCAAGGATCAGTTTACAGCTTAACTGAAAAACACATTTTTTTTTTTAAAAAATCTTGATCAAGAACTTCTAGTTTGTCTGAATAACAGGTTTGAAAGTAATCAAGTGCTATAACATTAGTACAGTAAGAAACAGCTCCAACTCAGAATAGGATGAAGAACAATCAAAACTGTTCAGATTTTCATACCGAACTCCCATTATTTTTCCCACAAACCCCTCAAATTTCTGCTGTTTGTTCCAGTCGTTCTAACATTAATTTGTTAATCGTAACTTAATTTGCTAATTGTAATAAAAGGTAAGTGATATAGGATTAAATCTGACTATATCTTCTTTAGTCGCAACATTAAAACAATGTTAAATTACAGTAAATAGGTGCTTCATTGAAGGTCTATGTCCCTTATGTTACTTTGTGCATGGGTACAACAGCAGTGTATGCCTGGGGAAGAGGAAAAAAAAAATTCCCTGCCCCTCCCCATCTATTTTTGGTGAGACCGACTAGTTCAGGGATTAGCTGAAATACAGGAACATCCCAAATAATTTCCTTGAGTCAAAACCAAACTCTTGTGCATCCTTTGGTGCTCTTTTATACTCATGAGAAAACTGAGGATTACAAATTGTCCATTCCATCTAAAAAAACCCTTAAATAAATGTAGTCATTAAGAGTTATCCAAGAGCTGACAAGAATAGTAAGTTTAGTCAGTTTGGGGACTTCTGAATGGTCAACAATAAAATCGGATGTTTTATATTAGGTACAATCATGCTATGCTGTTCTCCGATACCCAAGTTACCTGGATAGTATTTTTTGACTCCTTTTCTAGTTAAGGAATGGAGACTGTTTTCAGAGCGTGGTTTAGAACAGAAACCTATTTTAAGTGCCTGAAGTTATACAAATACTTTTCAATGGGTGCTTTTTCTATTTAAGAAATAGACCCGCTTGGTTGTAAAGTAAGTCCTGTACCTTTGTGTTTCACTAATCAACAACAACTATTTCTCCTATGAGTTTTCTGATTTGAAATGAATGAGTTTTAAGAGAAGAAAAAATACAAATAACACTGGCCACATGTAAGGCTTCAAAGAGGTATTCTTGTTACTGTTTCGTAGCCACTGTAATATAGTCTGAATTACTGACTCCCGTTACCTAAATTCTTTTGTAGTTCAACCAAGTGTGGTTTATTAAAACGTTGTTGAACTACACGTCACGTCACATCTTATTCAAGCCCTTTAGCATCTAGCTGGAGAAGAAAATACTTTCTTAAATGTTTACCTTTTTTTTTCCACAAATTTTGAAAAGTTGTCTGGGGAAAACGAAGGTAACCCTGTTCTTGGTGTTTCAGACTAGGAAAATCCATTTGCAGAACTGTTAAAAAAATACAACAATTTAGCTAATCACAGTGGAGGCATACTTGGGGATGCATTCAGAAGGATGAATTAAGTAAAAAGAAGGGAATGAAAGTCAGCAGGATGCTTGGTTTGTTGATTCAAACAAGGAAAGATGCTGCTGCAGGTGACAACAGACTTCACTGAAGGCTGTGCTAATAGCGATCTGACTGAACTGAAATGACAAGGTAGTGGCAAAAAAGGGAGAGCAGAGCTAGGCAAGGAATACAAGGACAGAGCATGCCAAAAGGAAATCAAATCAAAAAAGGAATTTGGTAATGACAGAAATACGTACAGAATCCACAGATTGCAACCAGGACACCATTCTCTTCTGCTGAATGGCACACAATCACAGATTACTTCTGACTGAACCAAACATTTGGGTTTGTTTCTTAAAGCGAGAGAAAACCAAGCCATTCTGATCAAGGTGGTTTTCAATCATTCAGAGCGTCACAAGGTGACAGCAGGGGACAAAATACAGGACAGTAAGAATTCCCCCCCCGCCGACACCCTTCACTGATGGAAGTTTGGGGGGAGGAAGGTGGTAAAAAGAATTTTGAAAGTTTTCATCCCCTTACAGATAGACCAAGGTGCAAACAGTTCCTAAGAAATAAATCTTGCATGGATGCATCACCAGGCTGAATTCAAACCAAGCAGGCAAACTTGGAATATTAATTTTAAAATTATGCGATACAGCAATTTCAGGTGATTCACAAGAAGCATCCATGCAAAAGAACACGCTAATAATTGTCATTAGCTTGTGTTGATTGACTGCACTGAAAAGACAGGTTTGAGCACCAAAGCATGTAACACAACCACCTTAAGGCAGCATCCACAGTCCTCTGCTCTATCTGCTCTTTGAGACAACACACAAAAAAACTCCACCTCCTGGACTGTCAATCTGGCACCCTTCAGATGTACTCAATTATTAAAAGGGAAAAGTAGGAAAGCTTGTATTTAATCCAGTGAACTAGAACAGCTCATTCAGAGCATTGGATAAAAAAGTTCTTAAAATATTTTATTTTGCCTGAAATTCAGTGTAGAAGGAAATCACTTTCCTCAAATACAACTCCTTATGGCAAGATTTAGAACTTACTGTAACAAGCATGGCAGTCAATTGTGAAATTTCAATGTGAAACTAAGGCTATACAAAAATGTTAAGTGCATATTTTTGCAAAAAGATATGCATACACACAGGGACTTAGGAAAAAAAAACAAACACAAACCCCACCTAAAAACCAAAACAACCCCAGAACAGGATCCAGGTCTCAAAACCCCCTCAAATAACTGAAAAGTAAAGAATAAAAATTCTACAGCCAGAGCTCTTCTCTCTGGGATACTACTGCTTCTACTTTCCTCCATTCCTATTTTGGAATTNAAAAAAAAAAAAAAAGTCAGGGACATGTCTTATAGCAGTTCTCCCCCACCTCCCCTCCAAAAAGACAAAAACACCGACTAAAGAAAATCTACTGTTAACTGCATCTGTTTGATAAATGAGATAGTGGTTTTATGCTGCATGTTAATGAGTTGATGGTGGATGAAAAAAACCCACCCCAACCAAAAATAAACCCTGCAAATCTAATGCTTAATAAATGTATTTTCTTTTGAAAACAGGCCAGCAGAATGCCACCAAATGGAAATAAAAACAGGGTTTTCTGGTTAGAGAGGACCTTTACTGCGAAGGACTAGGCCGTTCTCCTTCCCAAGACAAGGAGAAACTTCAAGCCTCACAGAACAGAATGCCCTGTTAGAGAGGGCCAATTAAATATTTCTGTGGAGTAGAAGTTCTACTAACATCTCGTGTATGTACGTTTTTAAATGATGAATACGCGCTATAGTGTGAACTTAGTATCTGCTCAGTATTACTTTTGAAATGGAAAAAATGTAATCATAGAAACACAGGAATAAAAATGATGCACTAGGGTGCATAGTCGAAGTTCTTAGAATAATACCTACCAAATGCTCCACTTGACCTAATGTATTTTTCTAAATTACAGTGCAGTTCAGTATTGTGTATTTCTGTGGGATCAAATTTTCTTCTACAGTTGCAGAGTGCAGGGATACAGAATAAATTCCTTATTGTTGGAATACTATTCTATTTACCATTTGACTTAAATCAGTTCAAAATTCAGACGACATCCGAAAGTTTTTATGCAACAGAGTACACAGTGCGTGTTAATGTAACTGAAACACCATTATGTTGAGATTTTTTTTTTTTTATATTCAATACTGTTTTAGTATAAAGTGATAAGAGCTCCTTTTGTGAATATGGGGGTGGGGGTTGCCATTTGGAATGGTCTTTTTTCTTTTCTTTTTTTTTTTCTTTTTTTTTTTTTTGAAGACCATTCCATTTCTTTATTTTTTAACATCTTAAAGTCATAAGGACTTATATGCAAAGCAGTCATACACTTTATCATTAAAACCCATAGGTAAAATACGTACACAAATCCAACAAAAGGCTAGTACATAGTAAAGCCTAAGCATACTACTATGCAATATTATGAATACATAACTTTAGAGACTTCAGTTTAGTACTGTTATCTATTCATTTCTGAAAACATTCACAAAGATTTTAAATGCAAATTTTCATTCCGTATCTGGAATAGAACAAAAATTATCTATGTTATAACAACTTCTGGTCATTTGTGTTTGACCAATTCGGTAAATTACAAAGAACCCAAAGAATTCTGTAACTTTCTGTAGAACTATGTAATAAAAACATTGCATATGTTCCTAGTATGATGTCTTTAGCAATCATTTACTGAAATGTAACTCAAACATCAATCTCTCAAAACGTATAACCGACCAGCTGCTTTTTAGTCTATATCCGAATCCAACTTCATCACAAAACCCCTTTTAATACAAAGATGCAGAAGTACATTAGGTAATACTAATGCAACACAGGTGCAGTTCTAGCATTGTCATTGATCAGTTGAATCATCTTCTCCATGAACGAGATTCATTATCCTCCTCCTCTTCATCATCATCTTGAAGCAGCGAGTCATCCACCAAAGATTCTTCCTGAAACTTTAAGACAAAAACATGATACTCTTACATCAGAAAATGTTAAAAGATCAAAAGGCAAAATACAAATCTCTGATACTTGCAATTGAATAAATAACAATTTTTTAAATAGGTAAACAGTAATGCGTTCAAAAAAGTAAGCTATATGTTATATATTTTAATAAATGTCAAATGAAGCATTTTTTTTTCTTTTCTGTAGACTTCAAAATTGACCAGGACACATGCACCTCATACTTAAATAACTCTTTTGATTCTTCAGCATATCATTCACGCCCAAGCTGCAATTTCGCATGACACTTAAGATTCTATACTGAAAACTAATGTTAGTTTTTGCACATTAACAATGCCTGTTTTCATCCAAGAGCTTAATCTACCTGTGTCACAGTATCAAAAAGATTGAATCAGAGACACTTTCATTTTGACAGCTTAATCAAGCTTAAAACTGATACAAAGATTTAAAAGATCAGGGTGTGGAAACAGGTATTTACAGAAATTTAGACATAATGCATTAATGTATTTTCAGTTGCTTTCAGTAACAACATAGTAACTGGACAGACTTCACAGAAACCTGAATATGTCAAGTCGACAGTTAAAGGCTTCAGAGAGGCAAAGTTTAAAAAAAGAAAGATAAACAGTGAGTTGTTTTAATTTTTGTCTACATATAGACAAGACACAAGAGTGTATACATAAACTATCCTGTCTCAAAACTTTTTTGATGATTGCACCTATCACAGCAATTTCTGCACTAACTTAAAGTACTAAAACACAAGGATGCCTTTCCCTAGCAAAGTCTCCCAGCTGTTAGATAACAGTTATGGTCTTCCTTGCTTATCCTTCTTGTCCCAGTAATTGTAGTTTTTTGCTACAGAATATCTAAATTCAAGACGAGGTGTGAAGGTTGATTTTTTGGAAGTTAGGGAGCCTTCTGGAGAGATGTGAGGCTCTAGGCTGAAGAAAGCCTAGAACCAAGCTTTCTCCCTTTCCAGTAGGCTGTTTTACAAGAGGGAGAAACTACTATCTTCATTACTTTTGCCTACAGAAAGTGAATTTTAACAAGCAGCTCTGTCGACAGCTGACCCTTCTGTCAATGTATGCTCGGCTACTCACTCAGACTAAAACACAGAAGGTTTCTGAGGACTTAGCCTCTTCCCCTGGTGTCTAGATGTAAAATATGACACTGCTGTCAAAAAGGAGGAGTCCTGGGCACCACACAATGCAGAACTCTTAAGGTGCACAAGGCTGAGTTGCAGTAGGGACAATCAAAAAGCCTGGAACAACTTCTAAATAGGGGAAGAACTATAGGACTCTCTAGCCTTGGAAGAAAGTAACTGAGGGGAAGTATGACACGAGTCCACATATATTAAGTGTCTCCGAGAAAAGTGGAGAGAGAATGATGACTTTATTTTTGATGCAAAGCAGACGAACATCAAAACTAAACATGTAGGTGGCAGGTCCCATATAAAGATACTAATTCTTGGTAGACATAGTTGAACGGTAGCATTCCCCGTTGCAGGACATGAGAGATGCTATTTAGATTCC
Organism: Stercorarius parasiticus; assembly: GCA_013396915.1. Lineage (NCBI taxonomy): Eukaryota > Metazoa > Chordata > Aves > Charadriiformes > Stercorariidae > Stercorarius > Stercorarius parasiticus. Next base: position 67,486 of record VWZL01006010.1, on the reverse strand, counting down.
AAAGAAACCAGACAAATTCATAAAGTAAACATCTATCAAGGACTTTCAACTACAAAGACACCACACCTCTGACTCAACAGGTCCCCAAACTGCAAACCACCGATGATTAAAAGCTTCTCTCTACTTACATTTATACTCTTCCTCAGTATCTGTTGTTGACTTCAGTAGAGTCAACTCTTTTTGCTAGGCACCCAGGTGTACACTGTAAGGCATCTAGGAAGATCAGGTGCTTTCATAATTGAGTGGCTACTCACCAGGGATTTTCTATAGCATCCAAGTCCAAAAGACCTACCTTGTATTTTCATAAATAGACTAGGAGCCCTCTTTCATTATTAAGAAGGTCACTCTGCTGAATGATCTAGTTCCTCTTTTTTCTTTTCTTTTGAACATCAAGGTACTTAATTTCACTCAAGTCTTAAGCCTGATATCCCTCTTTAGCACAGTATTCCTCAGCTGAACCAAAATGGTAGTTTAGCCATGGAAAAATGAAGGAAACCTTTTTCATGTGTTTACAATAGCTGCTATAAAATGAAGTTAAATAAGCAGCATGATGAGTTGTAGGCGTGCAGAAACTTAAGACATTTTACACGTATAAAGAATGTATGAATCAACACATCATTTTCTTTTGAAAGAGCTACATTATTTAATCTTAAAAGAAAAATGAAATAAAAAAAGAAAAATCAAGCTTACTTCTTCTTCATCAGGTTCAGCTTCTTCTGTTTCAACAGCTGACATACTAGCAACAGGCTTGTTCCATGCCAACTTTAATTCTTGTCCTTTAAAACGAGATCCATGAATTGCAGCCTAAAACAAGTTTAAACATTTTAGTTATATATTTGTCAGGGGAAAAATTAACTTCAACAATATTTACATGCCAGAAAGTATGCCAAAAAACCAGGCCAACAGCCTGCTTTTTCAAAAGAAAATCCAGGTTGTAGTATGTTCATCCTGAATTACTGTTAATAGGTTAAAACAAAACAACTTCATTCACTGCACCATGAAATTCACACATCCTTGCAGGAAAATTATCAAAATATGTTTAGAAGAAAATAAGCTTTGAAAACTATAAACCATTTGGTGATGTGGGTGACCCACTGAACCAACACCTTCCTGGTTTTTAGTATTATCTTGATGGGTTCTTCACCTTTCAAAGACAGGCACGAAATGGTTAATGCGTAACTTACTCGAAGTAGTAAGACATCCCACAAATACAAATGGTTTAATATATTAAAAAAACCCAACACCCAAACAACTACAAAAAGCCCCTTTGTGATTACAACTTAATCTACTGGAAAATGTTCCACTTCCTGTAAAGCTGTTGTAATTGAAATGTAAAAATTTTTAACTTATGGGATATTCATGCCTTTTCTAAGTACCAGCTGCATTAAGTGGCTGCTTTGGAAATAGTATGTTCAAATTAAAGTAACATGAACGAGCATAAATCAGCGTTAGCAACATTCCGAAATAACTGTCATGGTCACAAAAGATTTATAGTACAATCTGAAAGCACAGCATAATGTGAAATGTAGAAACAATTACATGTTCAATGACATCTGAACATGAATTGTGTGATATTAAAGTCCCCAGGTATAAATTTTAAATCTGTACATATAAATTTATGATAAATTTAAAAGATTCTATGCTTATTAAAATGCAGCTCAGGAGCTTTTTGTCCACGGTCTCATCACAATGTCACACAACTAGAATTTTTAAAAGTACTTATACGTGACATTTAGGTCCAGAAACAACTTGTAATCTTTGGAAGAAATTACTGCTACATAAAAATGCAACATTTTACAACAGGGAATCCTCCTCTTCCTTCCAGGCTAGAACACATAGGTCATAAAGCCTAGGCCTATTTTCATTTAAGAAGGTAAAATATTAGCTGCGTTTACTTCACAACTGACTTCAACAGAGGTTTTTAATGATTACCTTCTACAATTTCTCCAATTGCCAGTATTAAAGTCTGCTTTAGTAGTAAACACAGAAATTCCAGTGGAAATATATTTAATATATAAAGAATATCTTAAGGAAAATACAGATTTTACTGTATTTTATCAAAGTTTTTATAAAATTTTAATTTAAAAATGAAGGTGCAACCAGACACAAATTCATTCAACAATTAAAAATTTTAATGCTAACTAGAATGTGGGCATCTCACACATCAATTGTGACCCTGCTGAAATATCCCCACTTTCCAGAGCATATTCTGAACTTCACCTTGAATACAGCTTGTGAACTCCACCTATCCTATTCGAGACTGACTGAATAAAAACATACTGCTTTTCAAATCCACTGAAATGCATAATACAAAAATAAAAAAAAAAAGTAGAAAAAAAGTACATAATGTTGACTTCAACCTTTCCACCAAACATAACTCCCTTCTCCCCCTGCCCACGTCTGTCTTATTCTCTGCGCTACCTTCTTTTTCAGGTGCTTCCTATCTGTACACTTCTGTGTTTGGTTCCAAAATACTACAATTCCCTGCTTTTTGGGTACAGAAATTTAGCTAAGGTTGAAAAGATTTTCCATGCCCTGCTGATAAACAAGTATCTGTAGTAAGATACCATCAAGATCTTTGTTGTGAATCATGCTCTCCCTGGGAGAAGTAAAGACTTTATTTCGACAGTTCATAAAAACAGATTATTGTTCTTGGTGATCTGTTTTTATTTTCAGGGAAGCAGAATTCCCTCTCAATACTTAGAATATTTCTTATGTAAACTACATTGTGAAAGAATATGAAGCTGCAAAATGAAGTACTCAATGTCAGGAAGCAGCAAAACTAAAATTCCAACCTTAATTCAGTCCACTTGTGAATATTCTAATTATAACAGCTTTTATCTGTGAGCAGGTATTTCTTACTCTCCACAGAACTTTAGTTCACTGTTGAACTGTGTTCTTTCAACACAGTTGTACAGTACTGGTTTTCCCTATCAGTCAGTATATACTATGTACCATTAATTATACTTCCTTTTTAAAAGAATAATTACAATCTCCATACAGTTAGTGCTCATCACCGCTATAACTAAGAGTTTCACAAACAAAATTTCTGTGCTTCCGTAAAACATCTTTGGCACATGCATCAAATTGTTTCTCAAAACATGTAACCATAATGATACTGTAAGTGTTCAAAATTATTGTCCCCATTGGCTTAATCTGCACTATAAATATCAGTATTACTGTCAATCAGATCACTTGTGTCTCAAGAAAAAGCACACAAAGAGTCTGGCCAGGTATGAAAATTGTGTTCAAGTAAAATCCACAAGACGAACTTTGTGCAAAAATAGAAACTTTGTGCAAAATACAAATAGAAAATGAAATCCTTCTATACAACCATACCGTAAATATGAATCCATTCTTTCTGGAGTCCCTATTATTTTCAGGATACTCCTTCCCAACAGTGATGCAAAGATTTTAAAGAAAACAGAAGCATTTGCAGGACAACTATGTTCATTACTTTGCACAGGTTCCCATACTGCCTACACCATGGACTGACTAAGGCAGAAGTCCTGCTGAGCTAAATGTGCAAAGTCCTAATGATCCATATGCGAGGATGCTGAATTACAACATACCTCAACTCTGGATTTTAGTCTTTAAAAGTTACTTAGGTAACTCTGTACTTCCGTAATTTGCTAAATTTCTACGAAATATGCTAAAAAAGAAAAAAAAAAGAAGGGAAAAAAAACCCCAAATCACATCATATCAAATCACATTTACACTATCACAGGTTTTCAGACAAAGGTAAATCCAACTGATCCCACACAAAATACACAGGCGCACTCTGCAGCGTGTCAGTGAAACTTCACGAAGACTGTGAGGGTACCAAGTCTTCAGGTGAAAATAACTGGCAATTAAATAAAGATAAGCCAAGACATGCAGCTATCAATTCACAAGTGTTTCCTCTTAATTTCTCTCTCACATCCTGTACTTGAGTTTGCTATAGTTTCCCAAGGATTTCAGTAATATGCTGTTCAGACAGATTTGTTTAATCTAGAATGAAACTTTTGTGTCAGACTCCTTTTAAGAACTTTTTAAATAATTATCAGTATTAAATTTAATCAAATATAGAATTATAATGGAACTACAAAGTAGGTGAATGTTGCAGAGTATTTCCAACAAAGACCATACTCACAGCTTCAGCTTCTGCTCTTGTCTTAAAGGTAATCACCGCATGGAGAGAAGAGTCATCTATCTGGCAATCTTCAATTTCACCATATTGCTTTTAATAAATAAAAAAAAGGCTTAGTGAAATAGTTCTTCACCTCTAAAAATGCTGTCCTAAATCAAATGCTCTCAAAAATCATATAAAATTAGAATAGTGTACCTTTCACAGACCTAATGCCAATCACAGTACTTGTCTTTGCAAGGAATACAGTTAGTTTTACTTGCATTTCTATAACACAAAAGTGCCGTAGTCTCTGGATTTCCCGATTGTAAACATACAGGTATGAAGTAAAATTATGACACAAAAAGAGGTTCTGCTGCTTCAGTACTCTCTTGATGGGGAAAAAGGGATCTTGAGATGATTCCATTAGTCTAGTATGAAGTTCTTCTACAAAATATTTATTAGGTGCAGAGACTGTAGAAAAAGTTTCAAAATTTAACTTGATTTTAGCATCTTAAAAACCTGACCCATCTAGTCCTGTAATGGTCTCTATGGTATTGCTACCTTTAATGCTGCCATCACTGTAAGCTGCAATGCACAACGTATCTGTATAGGTGGAGTGCACTGCTGATGTGCAGAGTTGTGATATCATATCACAGAAACAGAAATACAGCTCAGTGCATTTCCATGGCATTTGAAGCAAGTTTAAAACAGCAAATGCACAACCTGCAAAATGAGATAATTAACATTTTTTCTCAGTGTTATACTACTAACACTGTGAACAGAATTGCATTTGTTGATGTTACTACCTTTTTTTGTTAATATTTTTGGTTTGTTAAGGATAATAAGTTTAACACTCCCTGCAATAAAACCAAAGTATAACAAAACACTAAGTTCTGAGCAAATTTATGACCATAAACTGACACCACACAGCAAGCTTTTAATAGTGTCAGATTCTGTCTTCATTTTTATATTCTTTGCAGTCACTAGGAGAAATACATAATGAGATGAAAAATATGAAAGATGACCAGCAAATTTTACTTCAGCAACAGTAAGGCAGACTAAATCACAATATAATGCTGTAGATGAAAAGTAAATTTTTTCTTGCACTCATCATTGAAACTGGACTCAGAAATGTCCTATAGTTGAACAAGTGGATTGCATTGCTTCATTTTAAATTTGTATGTTTTTAGTTTTACACCAAAAATTTGTGAAGTCATTGCTCAAATGTTCAGTCCATCATACATTTCTATAGGAAGTACTTCTGTTCCCCTTAAATACACACATGCATATATA
>VWZL01006010.1:14388-62009 GCA_013396915.1 Stercorarius parasiticus | reverse complement strand
ACCTCTATATAAAGTAATTTTGTTTCCTTTACGGGTATGATGGTTCCCTTTTTGTTTCCCTATATAGGAACAATGCGGTATATTTAAAGGGAACAAAATATATATGTACATTTTTCTATATATGCATATACACATATATATAGAGAGAGAGCTCCTGGAAACATGATACCTTAAAAAAAGCTGTATAATAATGGCAGGGTTTTGGTGTGGGGTTTTTCGGTTGGTTGATTTTTGTTCATTTTGTTTTGGGTTTGTTTTTTTTTTTTATTTTAAAAAGGNAAAAAGGACAGACAGGTCCTTGTTGGCTCTTGTTCTTTTGAAAAGCTGCTTGCATGGCTGCCAGACAGGAAGTATTAGGTACACTGACTGGAGTAGAATTTACTTGACTTACTGGCTCTTCGACTTCTACCTTCCAGAGAGGACCACTGCAACTAAACATCGAAATAGCTCCCTGCCAGCTCCGGACCACCCCCACAAAAAAAAACCCCACCAAAACACCAAAGAAACAATGGAGGGGGTAGGTAGGACATGACACAGATGAAGATTCACACAATTTATGCCACTACTTATTCTTAGTAATCATTCCAAAAAATAAACAAATTTCCGTTTATTTTTTTAAATGGATGATAAGGGTTTTTATAAGTTTATGTTGATTTCTCACTTTATTATATTTGTAAATAAAAATCTGATAAAAATTATGTACATCAGTTTATCATTTTTTAGACTAAAACCGTAACAAAAAAATATGTAGAAAAAGCTCTGACTTCTTAAGCTTGCAATGATGAACAGAAAAAAACCTTTGCATGCCCTGCCAAGATCTGAATATTCTCATCTTGATTCCTAAATTTAGAAAGTTAGGCAAAAGCATTGAAAATTTTCAGTGAAAATTTTCATTAAGCACTTTTTAAGATGCCTCAATAAAGATAAACCGACTTCAGGCACTGAATCAGTCTTTGTTCTAACCAGCCCTTCAGTTATTTTATCTTTCTATACCTAAAAATTTGTAACAATTTTACACATATCCTGAAAAAATCATTACTTTATATTCCCAATTTCCCTTCTTTTTTAGAAGAAAAACAAGTCTTGTAAATGCTATGCAGTTATAATTATAACTAGATGAATATATGTGTAATTTCTCTTCGTTTCACCTTTTTCTGACACATCCTCTTTTTCCGTATCATGTTAAAGATTCATTCCTAAATAGTATTTCCAGATTAATTGAATCAAGAGAAAACAAGTCATTCAATAGAAGAATGTCATTCACAGAACAGAAGAAGTGAAGTTGCCACATACCGCAAAATGAGGAAGAAGATCTTCTCTATCACTTTCTGTAAATGCAGAGATCTCTAATGCCCTAGGTCGATGATCCACAACTGCATGCACAGGAACTCCTCTGCCTCTACCCCGGCCTCGTATTCCTCTACCTCTGCTACGTGATGCACCCCGACCTCTTGCATGAACCCCTCTACCACGAACTGAAGAAAGAATCCCTCGTTTGGCAGCCTAAGATGTTTATACATAACATATTGATGTATTAAAATTCATAATCTAAATATTTAGACAAAATTAACAAACACATTCTGTTGTTTCCTATAAAACACATCCCCAAACAAACCTCAGAAAGAGCAGCTTATAGGTCTTAAAATAACAAAAGGTGAACATGTTAGTAACATTAAAAAGCTAATACTGTTAATTATTAACAGATCAGAAATAGGAAAAAAGAACATAGTATTAAAAACAGATATCAAAAGAGCCCTTATCTGTGAGGGTAATTCCTCATAGGAGAAAGGAACTGCAGTACAACAGTGAAATTTCATCAACAGATTTTCTTGATGTGGTGACTAAGTACTTAATTTGTTTCTTTATCTTTGTCTCTTAATATGTCTCAAAGTCCAGCCAGGACTTTTATTCTGAACAGAATTAATGTAGCGTTAACAGATTTTGGCCACAGAATTGTGAGGTATGAAACAGAGGCTCTAACGAGCACCTCTAAGGACAAAGTATTTGCTAAAAATTTGGCTCTACGTACACACTTATTTCCATTCCCACAATACCTGTGTATCCCTTCTAAAGAACTGGCATGTACTCTCCAAGAAAAGTCAAAAGGTCGATGACAGTATCTCTGACAGTCATTTAAAAAACAATTTGCAAAAGTTATTTTAAGTTTCAAAAAAACACTTTAAAAGGATTTAATTTCAGCATTTATAAGCAGAAAAAAATAATAATCTTTTCAAACCCAAATTGATCTGATGTAGGAATCAAATGTTTAATGAAATCACTGTAACAATGTTTTTAACATATTCTACAGTGTTTACAACTCAAGCACGGACAGTAACACTTTAATGCATGCCAGCAGCATCATCCATGAGGAGATCAATCTGCTATGGCTTTATTAAGGAAATTTTTCAGATAATTATACAATAGTATATAGTTAGCTTCTTATTTTTTGTAAAGAGAATACTGTGGGGTTTGGTCTTTTTTTTTTTTTTTAAATAAAAATTAAATGGTTAAATGAATAATCCAGAAAGATGAAGATTGTGCTGACTCAACAATCAAGCTGTATAGCATTTGGGTTTTCTCACAGTAAAATCAGGGCCACCTGGAACAGAACAGCAGGTTATGAGCCACAGAAGCGACACATGAATATTGCAGGAGTTAAAGTCACAAAGACAATGTGTGACTAAAAGTTTTTCTAAAGAATTTGCAAGAATACTGAAAAATCATATCCCTCTTGTAAATTATATACGGGATACATTTTATGCTATTCCTTGAAACATAGAGGTGTGCTTTTACTAATAACCCTGCTTTTCTCTATCTACTTTGATCATTTGCTAAAGGCCTCAGGATAATCATTTAACTAGCAAAAATTATTTTCCTGAAAAAGCTAGAATTTTTTTTTCCAACACAAACTACAAACAGATTCAACGACCGATGGAGTAGGATTAGCACACTAAACTATGGTGTAACTTCCTTGAATGGGCACCTACTTTTCTACTACTATTTTACAGATTATTCCATTCACCTATTTTCTAAAATGTACTATTTATAAGTAAGTTTTCAGCACACCTCTGAAGTATTATTCACCATCAGAATATATATTGTTAACAAAAGCTTTTATGTCTCTCTATTCAGTTGGCTTGCCTTACTAACAAATGTTTTCACAATTAGCAAAGCTGCATAACAACATAGTTTTAAAGTAAGATTTTAATGCAACTTAACCGTACGTATGTGCACTGTGTTCATATGTAGTTATACATAAGACATGACCAAACTTCATTAACACAAGAGGGATTTAAGCAACACAGCAGCCTGCTTAACAGTAAAAAGAGATAAGATTATCATGCAAATAAGTAGATATTACACAACCATATAGGCAAAACAGTGCAATATAACACGCAATAACACCCACAGCATTTAGAAATTCTCAAAATAAGACACAAATATGAAGAATCTTGCACAGCCTTCTGAACTTTTTTAAAATCAAGTACTTCAAGAAAAAGCGTGTTACTATATATGGAACACTTCTGAAACATTCTATTTCCTTTTGGTAAGTCCTCCTCCTCTTGAAACCAGTGCTGTAACAATATTACTTTTGGCACTTCAGCCTTTTTGGTTAATCTCATTAAGAGGATGGTAACACTTAAGAATAAAAGATCAAGCACTGTTTTTTTTAACTCTTTTGTACCAAACACACCACCATCTACAGGCAACCATTTAAAAACACTCCACACTCTCAAGGAAAAATTGCTACCAAAAATCTACAAAATATCACGTCCTCTAAATAGATACAGAATTTAAATAGATGAGTAATCAAAATTAAAGACAATACTATTTCTCTACCTCACTGGAATTCAGAAACTGATTTTTAAAAAATATTATTGCTAAATGCCTCCATCTATATGCAACTTAACATTGAACTCTGGAAAAAAACAGTTTATGACACAATACACAAGATAATAAATATATATGAAAATATTTGATTAAGAGTTAATTGCTACAAAAGAAGAGACAAACATACTTCCAGCTGTAGTTCTGTATATTTTCGTCTTAATTCAGTAACTTCCTCCCCAGCTTGCATCTTCTTGTATAAATCCAGTTCAGTATCTAGTAACTCTTTCTGCATCTAAGAAATTGTTACGGTAAATTATTAGTTCCACAGTTCACATTTTCTACTGAGGAAAAAAATTACTAATAAAACCCAAGAATCTATTGCTACACTCCTATCAGTGGGCTATTTCAGCAATACTCAGCAACTTAAGGATTGGCCAGCGCTGGTCTCCAGGTAAGGCAGGAATCTGCCACAGCCCCTCTATCTGGAAAACAAATTTCTAGAAACTCTAAGGAAAGGGAATTTGAAAACTAGAAGCTGTAGAGAAATTTTAAGCCTAACCAAGTTGTGGCTTATTAATTCAGATCCCAGCCGTAACTGCTTACTACGCTAGGTTTACACTTTGAAAAAACCAACTAAGCACAAGCTTAGGAGCCTGCTTGGCAAGGTAAAACTTCAGTGTATAGTAATGTTTCTGAGCTTGATGATGTCAAAGCTTTTAAACTACCACACAAAGCCAAAGACAATGGATTTTTTTCTAAACTAGAGATACACAAAATAGAAAATGCAAAATTGTATGATTGTGACGATGAGATAAAAAGATTCTACAAAAAAAAAGGCAGTACAATTATGAATGAATACGAAATCTATAATCAGTAATGAGAAAAAGCATTTAAGCTTATCACAATTACGTAATTGGTAATTCTGTTCAGACCACAATAGAAAAAACACAGCAAGAAGACCTCTGCTAACAAAAGGTTGGTCTCTGATGCACCAAGAGTTGCCTTCCAGCACACAGTACCTTAAAAAAAATATTAGAAAGTTCAAAAATACATATGGAACCAAAAGGTGTCTCTGAAACCAAATTTAGACATTTTCATTGCAACCAGTGAGGTGCATGTGCTGGTACAGGTGCAGGACAGGGCTCTACATGACCATGAAAATTTTATTTAACTTCTGTTCCAAATTGGAAGCTTTCTTTTTGCTTTTTTTTTTTTTTTTAATGGAAAAAGCAGCAGCCAAATGTTCTGGTGACATCACAAATGAAGAATAAAATTATAGATGATTGTGAAACAGTTTTACATTTACACTCGTTGATTCAAAACCACAGCATGTAATGTATTCAAAGGCTGGTTGTCAAGAGATGAAGGTTTCGCAGTTGTGACAGTTGGAAACCAAGTATCACCACTGAATGATAAAGAAGGGGGTTTTTGTTTCTTTGTTTTTTCCTGGAAGCTTTAAAAGAAAAAAAGCTGGATTATTCAACTGGCAACTTCAACCTGAACCCCTTTTAAGCCCCGTTTTCTGATTATCTATAGCAACCACAGAAGGAAATCCATTATCTCCTGTATAATGGTTTTCAAAGGTTTCAAAATTGGAAAGTGTTTCTCTCAAATCCCACTGTGTTGCAACACACCAGTGACATGGCAAAACAAGCACTTTGGAAGTTTAGTAATGGCTAGCAGTTAGAACTCACAAAGCAACCAGTGACATGGGTGTCGTAAAGAAAGTCTCTAGACTTTTGAGGTTTATTTCTAGTGCTCTTAATGTAGACTTCTCTTTTATATAGCTGTGCCAGGTCTCAGGAAGAAAATACCTCCTTCAAGATACACCAAGAGGCAGCAAAGGTTTCTACACTCAGGGGGGAACAGTATTTTGTGATCTGCGTGAACTGGAACAAGACAAAAATAGGTAAAGATAATGGCACAGTCACATGGGCCTCATCTGCCTAATGCTTCAAGTTTGCAGGGTCTTCTGAGCTGCCCAGGTTTCAAACACTAAGCAAATGCAAGAGAACCTAGAGAAAAGTTCTTTCAGAAAATTGTCAAAGTTGTAAATTTTAACTGAAGGCTCTGTTAATTCCTCACTTTCACAAAGGTCAGATGGGACTGATTGTTTTTTCTCTTTCAAATGTTAACAAAACAATGCTCACAGATTATACACATCTCCCTGTGAGGAAAGCTATCAATAAAATCAACCTTTCTACAGTTTCGGTATTTTGTCCATTATGAAATGAGTTTGCTTAAAATGTTTCTTCACTTTCCATATTACAAAGGAAATGGTAAATCAACTCAAGAACTTTGTAATTCAAATGAACATATTGCCTCAGATTACTAAGTAAAACAAACAATCACACAAGGAAGCGGTGGACCAGGCTGCCCAGCAAAGGGCGATGTGGGTGGAAGAGATCTCGAGATCAAGAAAATGGGGTTGAAGGGCAACCACCTCAAGCATACACATGCCAATCCACACAAATGAGGGAGAGCCTACAGAACAGTATCACGGGGGAAGATCTCATTTGTTTCCTGGGAAATCAGTGCCTCTCTGAAGAGTCTGTACAATAATACACACAACATATGAGACAAAGAGAGGAATTAGATGCCTGTGCGCAGTTACAGGGCTACAGTCTCACCAAGACTACAGAAACATCGAAACACGACTAGAGTGCTGCAGCGGATGGATGTGGTCTCTTACAGCAGGACAAGCCAGGATGGTGAGGAGCAGGAGTTGCCCTTTGACAGTGCAGTATGAATGCATGGAGCTCTGCCTGGGTACAGATGATGAGCCAGTCAAAAGTTTATAAATCAGGATTAAGATGGCAGACCAACGTGGGTGACATCGCAGTGGGTGTGTACCACACACTGCCTGATCAGGTAAAAGAAGTAAATGAGGCCTTCTTCAGACAACTGTTAAGTAGCCTCCTGTTTGAAGACCCCCATCCTGGATAACTGCTGGGAAGGCAGACACTACTCAGCACAGGAAGGACGTGGACCTGTTGGAATGGGTTCAGAGGAGGGCCACGAAGATGATCAGAGGGCTGGAGCACCTCTCCTCTGAAGACAGGCTGAGAGAATTCGGGTTGTTCAGCCTGGAGAAGAGAAGGCTCTGGGGAGACCTCAGAGCAGCCTTTCAGTACCTAAAGGGGGCCTACAGAAGAAATGGTGAGGGACTCTTTATGAGGTAGTGTAGTGATAGGACGAGGGGTAACAGTTTTAAATGGAAAGAGGGGAGATTTAGATTAGGCATTAGGAAAAAACTCTTTACTGTGAGGGTGGTGAGACAGTGGAACGGGTTGCCCAGGGAAGTTGTGGATACCCCTTCCATGGAAGTGTTCAAGACCAGGCTGGATAGGTCTTTGAGCAACCTGGTCTAGTGGGAGGTGTCCCTGCCCATGGCAGTGGGGTTGGAACTAGATGATCTTTAAGGTCCCTTCCAACCCAAACCATTCTATGATTCTATGATGATTTTCAAGAATCACATCCTCCCAAGATTCAGAGTGTACACTAAATAAGGCAAAGGTGGCACGAAGCCTGCCTGGATGAACAAGGAGCTCCTAACAAAACTTAAATGCAAAACCAAGGCGTACAACAGATAAAAGCACAGTCAGATCACAGAAGGAATATAAAGACACTGTCTGAGCATGCAGGGACTGCTTTGGAAAGCCAAAGCCCGTCTGGAGTTGAATCTGGTAAACGGGATGAGGTACAAGAAGAAAGGCTTCTGCAGGCCTATCAGCAGCAAAAGAACACTGTGCTGTGAAAAACATGGGCCAATTGCTGAATGTGAAAGGGGACCTGGCAACAAAAGACACAGGAACAGTCGAGGTACTCAATACCCTCTACTCCTTGGTCTTTACTATAAAGACCTGCCTTCAGCAATCCCAGATACTGAGACCACTGGAAAAGCCTGGAGCAAGGAGGACTTATCTTTGTCGAAAGAGAATCAAATTAGGAAACATTTAACCAACTGGACATACACAAATACCTGTGACCCAACAGAATGCAACTGTAAGTACTGAGGGAGCTCGCTGATGTCACTGCAAAGCCAATCTCAATTATCTTTGAAAGGTCATGGCATTTGAAGGAGGTTCTTTGGGACTGAGAAAAAGCAAACATCACTCCGATCTTCAAGAAGAGCAAGGAGATTTGGGGAACTACACAAAGATGTAGGCCACAAAGATGATTAAGGGACTGGAATAACTACTATATGAGCAGAGGCCAACAGAGCTAGCATTGTTTGACTTCAGGATGAGAAAGTGGCGGGGGGACGGGACTTCATCCACATGTATAAATACCCAATGTGGATGAGTAAAGATGACATCCAGGCTCTCCTTAGTGGCACCTGCTGATGAACAAGATGATCCCCAGAGATCCCTTCGAACCTCAACCATTTTGAGCAGTTTTGTGTTATCAGATTATTTTCTTGTCTGCTCTAAGAATTTACTGGCCCACTCTCAGGGTAAAATAGCTGTAATGGGTTAAAATGCTGCATTCATGATTTTCTGGTCAAGAATTTACCAAGATTTCATGATGCAACTTGGTTCTTCATTTCTATGGGTCTGGATTCTTTCCCTTGCGTGTGACAAAACCCAAAACCGCCATTATTCTTGGATGAAAGCTGTTATAACCTATTCTTCCTTCTCAAATTTATGAAGCACTGTGCTCTACCAGCAGAAGAATATTTCTGAAAAACATGAAGCTTTAACAATCAAATGCAGCTTTGAAAATATTCCCAATTTCTAGGGCTTTTATAGTTCAAATTCACTCTACAAATAGGTAACTTCCTTGAGACCTCTCAGAAACATTTTCTCAACAAACAACATCCACTCTCTTTCAAAAACATTGAAAAAAAACAAACCCCTCTTCTCTCACCTCCAAAAAAACCCCAAACAAATATTAATATTATAGTAGTGTCTGAATTATGGCATGATTACTGTTAGTTCCCCCTGTAAAACACAGTAGAGTATTCCACTGCAACTTGTTTTAATGGGTATAAAATGACTTCAGGAAATTATAATTTATGTCCGTTTTCAGGTAAAAATGTGCTGCTTCAACTTTTTCCTGACTGACAAATGATGTAAGAAGCTACAGTGAGTACATACAGGCCATTTCAATATTTCTTTTTGATATTTCTTTTCAAAACTGTACATCACTGTAATTTACACTGCAGTTACTTTTAATGCCTGCATTTCTATGTAAAATAAAGCAGTAGAAATGCCGTTTCAAACCGAAAACTAATAATCCATTTAAATGAAATCTGGGTTGTAATGTTACATCAGCTTTTTAAAATAGAATCCCAAACATTAGAAGAGAAGATAAACATTCTGAACATTTAAGAATGGAATGAAAACAGCAAGAAAAGATCAAGGCTTCTTTTCCAGTCTTCTGTTGGAAAAGACACTGTACAAAAACCTGCTCTTTTATTAATATGCATCTCCTCGCTTGGTAAAGCAAGCAAAGCTTGTAATGTATTTAGAAGAACATATTAATATCTTAAAATGTTATTTCTCAAAGTCTCGCTTAATTCTTTATCACCTTTTGACCTGTTTTGGGACAAATACTTCTGCAAAAACCGAAATGCTGCATTTTAAGCAGGTAATATGATTGCATCTTTAAGCAGTTGGGAAACCGGTTATGGCCATATATTAACAAGGATGACAGCAGAAACTTCTCTCACAGGTACAACCCAAACATGGGTAGCTAGATCAAAGGAAAACTGACCAAGATAATATTCAATCTAAAAAGATTCATATATTGAAAAATTTCAGTGACATTAAAAAAAACCCCAGAAAATTACCAGTACAGTAGTTAAATAGTTTCATGAAGCAGTCTGTGTATTAAACCAGAAGATATCTGTGTTGCATAACAGTAATCCTTTTGCATACAAAATACCATTGTCATGACTTCTATTAAAAATTTAAGACAGCGACACACTATACAGAAAAGATTGGACAAGGCAAAAGAAGTAATCATAAGATTTTTGGGGTATTTTTTTGATTTTCCAAATTATGTAATATCTATGTAACAGTGGATAAACGTTTTAGACAACAGCATGTTTTTAAAATAAACTACGTTCCTTCAAAAAGAGGGCAAAACCAATCTCGCTTCAAAGACAACTTCAAAATTAAACCAGTATGGTTCTAAATACTGATGATGTGGCTGCATACTTTTATTCTGCTGAAATAAGCATGTGAATCCTTCTCACTAAAAAGCTGACCAAAACTTGAGTACCTGAGTCTTAGTTTTCATGCTTTTTAAAGGAGCCCCTCCTCCTGGTGATACACCTTTTAATTCATCCTTTAATTTGGTAATGCTATTAGTCAAAATTTCCAAGGTTTTCATGATTTCTGCTTTGTCTTCTGACTTCATGGCTTTATTCTTCTCCAGCTTTGAAATCAGCATCTGTCCAATTTAAAAAAAAAAGAACAAACAAAAACTTTTACCTAGCAACTACTATTACAGATCATTACAACTAATGGAAGAACAGAATATTGCATTTCTTTTGCTGTGATCTTCAAACAACACATAGGGCTTTTAACAGCTTATATTAAATTAAAATCTTCGAATCTCTGATTAATTCATTTGCTAACAGACATCTGATATCTCCACTTTTTTTAGACAGATTTGCTCAACATACTTAAATTGTTTCAAAATTTTTATTCAAGTTTTGGCCTTTTTCTCCTCCTAAGCCTGAGCGCAGTCATGAACACTTTTCTACATCAGTCTCTCCTGCTTTTGTCAAGTAGAACTCTCATGCTTTCACTTCTCCCAAAAAACATATGCATGTTGCACCCAAATTAGGCAATTTCAACTAAAATTGTACCTAAATTGCATAAACTTGTAGTTTAAGTGAACTAAAAAGACAAGTTAGATTAAAACTCCAAACTTAAAATAATGTGGTAATACCATTCTAAGAGAATACTTATTTTATAGGTCAGTTCTGTAGCTTGTGCTTACAAATTCTGAAATATTTTAAAAAAGTGAACCAAGATTTTACAACTGAACTGCTGACTTTCTTTAATGCTAACATTTTACCTTTTGTGTTTCAATGTGCTTCTCTAAGATTTCTTGCTTCTTTTTTCTCACATCCTGTTGAAGTCGTAATGCTTCCTAGAGCGTAAAAAAAAAAAAAAAAAAAAAAACAAAAAATCACAGAAAGTTTCTAGATTTTGAAAAATAATGCCAGAAGAATATACTATACCTGACAACTATAGAGTAGTAGTAACACACAATAACAGGGGAAAAATTAGTAACAGAAACTCAAGGTACTAATAGGGAATATTTCAAATTATATTTTGGAAAACAATGCATCACCAGATTAGTGAAGGATATAATGATCTTTCTTAGTTAGATCTGTACTGTGAAGACTTCATTATTACTTATATACGTTAACCCCTTACACAACTTCACTGAAAGCTGAAAGGCAATACAATACACTACCGCAAGAGGTATGATACAGGAGTTTAAACATGCAAGGACAATATCTTGAAAGGAACTGTAAATCAAGCCCATCAAGTAAAGCACATTCTCCAGGACGGTTACAAGCAAAAAGAAGATACATTCTGTTTTCTAAAATTAAAATGTTACCCAAAGAAAAGCATCTCTTTTGCATCTATTATAACTTGTAAGTGATAAGTACTACCACTCAATCTGCTAAAAACAGAGTCTTAACATTGCAATGGGCAAATGAAAAAGCAATTGAAACTCAAATTTGTGACATACTGCACTAAGGAGAAGCAGGATGAGATGTCACAGCTCCTACTAATGCTGCTTGAGAGAAAGCAATTGCATCCTGCTCTCAGATAAATAACTCAGAAGTCTTAGATAGCAGATTCTTGCAGAAAACAATTAAGAGCTCTGATAACAACATATTTAACGGGATAAAAGAGGAGAGGCAGAAGATTATTTTGCACCTCTAGATCACCAATCAACTGGGATCAGGCTGCAAGAGGATTATCTTATATAAAGAGTGTAAATGCACAACAGCCATAAAAAAAGAAATCGTAATAACGTTTCTGTATGTCTTCCCAAATACTGACAAATTCTGCTGCATGAATTGTTAGTTTTGCAATACAGCGTGCAATCATTTTTCTGAAGGGAAAGGCAAGATAAGACAAGGGGATGAATGCTAAGAAAAACTAGGGAGACAGGAGGAAAGGAGGGAGTGAGTCCCACAAAATCATGTTTTTCCACAAGTAGTAGTATAATGTAACAGAAATCTCTGAAGAGAGGAAGGAGAACAAGAGCACATTAAAAAAGAGCCAATCACTTAGCACGTCTTCAGTGTCTTCTCTCAAAAAAACCCCTACAGCTCTTATAAGTCAATAATTTTATTAAGTTTTTTGCCATTTCACAGGCACTTAGTGTCTTAACTTGAAAGGTAAAGGCTTTAATTCTGAAAAACATGTTTCAGGGGACAAATATGAAATGAAATCCCCAAATTAGAAGTGATTTCTTTAAAGTCTGGACCAATGCCACAGCTGACAAGCAGCTACAAACTGCTATTTCAAATTATATTAGACATTACTTACAGAAGTTTACCAATAGGCTAAAATCTTTGTTTAATGGTTATACTGCTTTAATACTTATGTTTGAATCTAACTTAGCATTGAACTCTTAATTTGTGTTTTGAAACCAGTAAGATAAAACGTCATCCTACATTTAGTTTTTCTAAGCGGTAAGAATAAACCTGAAAAAGGAGCTTTACTGGGGCTCTTTAGAAAATTCCAAGCAAGCTAAACTACAACTGAGGGACCTATTCAAGGCCAAATGCATTTTTGTTGCATTTCCTCTCAACAAAAAAAAGAAAAAAGAAAAAAAAAAGAAAAGAAAAGAAAACCTAGTACTATGCAAAAAATAAAAAAGGATGCAGGAGAACTATAGTTTGGGCACAACAAAATGCAGAGTCAGACAGTTCTCAGCTCTCTCAAGTGAAGAAACAATGTTGGTCACAAGTACAAAATACACTGAGAATAAAGGCTGGTTCCAGAAAGGCTTAAGAGTGAACAGTAACTATACAACACTCCCTTCTCACTCACAATAGACAACTCATGCCTCAACATGGAGACTCTGCTTCCAGGAAAAAGTGTTTCACATTTTGAACTTTTAGAGTTTTAAACCTGCTTGCACTGCCTGAACATACACTGAAAAAGTATCAAAACAATGCTGAATTTTCTTGTCCTTTGAAAAGAAACCATTACAGTGAATTTAATCTTGTAACTAGTTTCGCCTGTGCTCTTGAGATGAATATACATAATGCACTATCTCTAGTGGTCACAAGTTCCCAATCTAGGTCCATTTTATAAAGAAGCGTATTTAATTTACCTGTTTTTTCTTCTGTGCTTCATTAGAGTCTAGCACGGAAGTGGAAACAACAGGCAAAGATTTCTGTGCTGCCTTCAAAGCAGCAGGGTTGTACACAGTTTTTGTCAAGCCAGTAGAAGTGGATAAAACCTATAGGAGGAAATCATTTTATTTTTTTTTTGCCAGTGAATTTCAATTTTTTTTTTAAACATGAATGCTTAAAAAAATATATAAGCACCTTTTCTTTTGTCTGTTTTGATGATATGGAATATAAAAATTTGGTGTAACAATTATATTTGGAGTTGCGGAAGTTAAACAATTTTTAAAGAGGCAGCACCACATGAGATATATAAGAATTATAAATATCAGATTATAAATCCTTTCCATTGAGATTTTACAGGTACTTCCAAGTTTCAAATACATAAAGTTTTATGTATTTGAGTATAACTCAGGAAACAGAAGACTGAGATTTTCCCAAGAATAACTGAAGTTTTTCTTTTTTGTTTTGAAGTTTAAAATACAATTTTTCATGGCTGCATGAATTTTCCAAGCAAACCTTCAACATAATTTTAGAGACTAAGGTCCATAGTAGATACAATTGTTCCTTTCCATATGCAGTTTATGCAAATTAGAGCTTGCACAATCAAGAAGAAGTAACTCTAGTACAGGGAAGTCTTCAACATCGTACAGCAAAGGAAGAGACTCCTATGTCTCTCTGTTCTCTTTCCTACACTTGCAATGAGGTATGAAAATTTCTCCGTGACTTACTGAGAGCACAGCTGCCTGCTTTACAATCTCTCTAAAGTATACTAGTACATCTCCACAACACGTGAAGATTTGTCCTATTCTGTTTTCTCATCGCTTTCCTTAAATGACATTTTGGCCATGTCAGTATTGAAAAATCCACGGCTAAGTGCTGGAGATAATATAGGCATGATCTTGTCCACCTTGTTAGCAGATCACAGCAATTATGCAATTGGTATCATTTTCAGGAGTTTAAGAATACTTTATATATATATGTGGAAAATTAAAAGATGCATGCAGAGTCTATTGGTCATCATGCACTCCATAAAATAAACACAATGCCCACCAACAGAAGCAAAAAGAAAAAAAACAGTCAAGAAAGATTGGAAAGAAAATATCAAGAGATCAGAAGAATTTACAACAGGAACACTTCAAATAAAAGCTTTTCACTTCATTGCGCTATTGATACTATTTCTTCCCACAGTAAAGTACCTTCTAGAGTAAGCAGTACAGAGAGGAGAACAAACAAAAAAAAAAAAGAAAAAAAAATCAAAGCATGTTATGGGGTATTATAAAAGGTGATATAAAATGCTCCAAGCAGGCCATTAAAAACAAGATGAAGGAACTTTTTTTAACTTATTAAAGCACATTAATATATGCACATCCCAATTATATAGCTCCTGTTACAAAGTAGGTTTAGGACAGGCTACATCACAAACAGAGGACCAAGTAAAGTCAAAAATATTGACACACTCCTTTTGCCCTGAACTGTCTTCATGGCAGAGTGAACCACACTTCCTCATCTTTTAATATAAGGAGAGATGCCACAGCAGATGTACCTGCATCAACTAAGAGAGCAGAGCAAGAAGCAACACCTTAGTGTCTTCTAAATTTCTTAATACTATTCAAGAGAAGGAATAGTGTGAATCTCTACAAGTTCATAAATTGCAGGTCCCTATACAGATCTGAAAAGGCCTCACGATGACTGTTTCATCTCTTTTTCCTCCTGCTCTTTGGGAAGCATAGCTACCTGCTTTCTTATTGCAAAGTTCTTGTCAAACCCTGCACCCAGTCAGAAGCAAAAAAACATCTAGGAGATGACATCTATGTTTTTTGACAGCTGTCAATCTTTTAATGTCTAATGGTTTATAGAGCGTTATAACTGCAAACTAAGCAAGGCATTTCCTCATAAAGGGACAGCAATAGGTAAAAACAGGCCAAACAAAGTTTCATAACCCTACTAAAAATGACACAGGAAACTGCTGCTTCATAACCAGTCCATTGAACAGCCTACCAGCTAATCAATATCAGTCTGTACTGTAAGACAACACAGCAGAAAACCATTTTAGCATGACTTTACTCTTTGTAGAAGTGTTTCAGGGTAACTCAACCCTTATACTCAAAAGTATTTCCATTCAAACTGAAGCATACTTCCTATTTCTAAAGTAAGTATACAGCATGTATGCAAAATATAGTTCAGGAATACACAGTAAGATACTTATTTGCAACTAATTTAGGGCAACAAGAATGCAACTAATCAAACCAACCACAAAACACAGGCAAGGAGACAAGATCAGTGTATTCGGGTGGACAGCTTGAAATGAGTCAGAGACATCCTCTACAATTAAATCTCAACATGAAACATTGCTATCTTTGTATGCTAAGTACAGCATAGTATCTTTGGAGTGAACTTTACTTGTTAGATTCCACTAAATGCATTAACAGTCATACTGAAGGAGGTGGGGGGGAATGCAGTAAATATTTCATTCATTTCAGGTCAAGCCAATTCCCAATAGAAAAGATATATGCCTAGGCAGAGGAATCTTGTTACCGGCTAAAACTTTCTGCCTTTCTATCAAAAGTCTTCTCAAATGAATGTTATAAACATTGGGGAAGGCTGTCCCCTAAGGTGCTAAACAGATCTGGAAACACACATCACAAACTTTGTTACTAAAGTAAATACATCAACAACTCCCGTCTTCTGAAAATTGCAACCACTGGGCAAAATACATAACTCACAACCACCATTCAGATGCATCTTTCCCACCTTACCTCTCTTTGTCCTTTCTATACTTACTAATTTCCATTTTTATCTTTTTACAAGTACTGCAAATTGTAAGACCAAATGAGGGGGTAAATGTTTACCTTTTAAGGGACACAAAAGCCCCAAAACGTTTTTATAGAAAGGCTTTCAACCTTTCTGTATGAGGCTGAAATGAGGTTGAACCTCACTCAAACAGAGTATCAAAATTTATTTATTTTTTAAATATATCTCTGTATTGTTCTAACAACTCAGGATCCTGGAACACACCTAGTTATTTTCATGACTGAATAAAAGGAACCTACTACATTAGAACAAAAACCACGAAACAGCAGCTTCTATCCTAACATGTTTTACTCTTCTTGTAGTCCTTTAGCAATCTGCTGAGTTTTGATATATTCTACTTCATAAAACTAAGCTTTAACAAATAACTTTATTCATAGTTATGAAACAAACTTAGTATTGACACAAGGCATTTTGTAATAAAATTAATTCTACTGAAATTAAATGTGAGAGGAAGAGAACGAGACATTCTCTTACCTTTTCAGTTGTTGGAGTTACTGGCTTTGACACAAAACCCAGCCTATCCTTAACAGATAATTTAGTCACATTCTAAAAAAAAAACAGAACAAAATTACAGTTCAAATATATTTTATTTTATGAATATTTTACCATTTCCCGTGTAATTCCAAATGCTAGGAATTTAGAAAAAACATATTTAACTAATAAAACATAGGCTTTTGAGCAACAACACAAGACAAATAATATTGAAGTAGCCGATAAAGTGAATTTCAGATATTTGATTTTACAATTAGTATACATCTATAACTAGATTGGAGAAGACAAAGATAAACTCAAATTTGGAATCAAAGATTAAGGTACACACTTTTTCCAAGAAGTGAATGACATGTTAGTTGGTAAAGGATAATCTACACAGGCCCTTTTAATTACACTTCAGTTTCTGCGTTTTATAATCTGGTATTTGCAGGCATCAATTGCAGAAACCTGTTGTTTGAATTTAAACTACAAATGTTTTCTGAAGCGTGGTGATCTTCCTTTTCAGAAGTAAAACTAAAGTAATGGCACAATACTAATAATGAGATACTTCTAACACAATAAAAAATTAAAGGTTATTAGTTTTTTTTTCTAATGGGAGTAACATGCCAGATTCTGTGGTTATTCATGTTGGTACTGTGGTTACAGTCTTCCTGGTATTGAGGGTGATGTACAAATACAGAAAAAACTTTTAGATGCTGACCATCCATCTCGAATTGTTTTAGCTGTTTAATGTATATAATATTAAAAAAAGGATAGCTTTTAGTTCTTTGGATAGAAACCAACTTTATTTTGAAATCTGAAAACTGCAATTTAATACAACATTGCCAAAATCTTTTGTTGAGTCTTTTGGGTTTTTTTTACTAAGTAAAAAGCTATGATACTAAAAATTAAATACCACGCTTGGGTAAGAAAGCCAAATATCACTGTACTGAGGAAAGCCTGAATATCAAAACACCACTCACAATCAAATTAGATGCACTTACAAGTAGTAAATGTGTAGTTGCACTATATAAGTCACTGTAATGGATACATTCATACACTATGGAACCTATAACAAAACGCAACTGATTTTCATACATACCTGAGTGACTTCTGTATTGGCACTCTGTGCTTCTGCAGGTTCGATATTACTTGCAGGTACTGGACCTAATCGCTCCTTGACTGATTGCTTCACTACCGGTAAACTAGGTTGCGGAACTAAAGGTTGTATTACCTGTAACACCACCCCACCCCCAAAAAAGCACATCATAATATTAACAACAAAAGGCTGCTACAATATGTAGTAATGTAGTGCAATAAATACACAAAGAAATTGCTGCAATGGCACTTAGATTTACACTTCTTCTTTTCTATCATCCAATAGCTTTTTCACCTGATGGCAAAAATAAATACTTCATGAGATTTAGGATGTTATACTGATCATCTGTGTAGTGCATACAGCAATAACATCTATTTTGCACTTGCAACTCTCAAAAGTCAAACAAGTCTGGTCTATTTCTGTGAATCAGATCTACTTTGACTATCTTAATTTCCACCTGTTAGAACTGAATAAAAAGTAATTAGCAGTCTTCCGATTCTTTTCACAAATCTTTCATCATCAACCATTTAGATACAAACTTGTATCATAAAGACTCTGGCTTTTTACAGCAATATGTCACTTTTCATCTCCCCTGTGTTTAACTTTGACAAAACAGAAAAAGAAAGAAGGATATGGAGACACGCAGTCATGGGACTGCGGAAAAAGAATACACAGCAGCTAATCTTTGAACCTACCATGGATATGCCCTGACAGCTAACACCTTGTCTTTTTTTCTCTTTGATAAAAACATTAAACACTTAAGAAGGAAAAAATATGCTTCCAAGCAAGCTTCCTGTCATATTTATGACCCTCAGGAGGTCACCTAATCCGTTCCTCCACTCCAGGGCAAAGTCAGCTATAACTAAGCCATTACTGACAGTATCTATCTATCTAGCTCTTACAGATTTCCAATGAAAGAGGTCCTATCACCTCACTCAGCGGAAGTGTTTCAGTATCCTTTAGAATTGGAAAATGTTTTTTAATATCTAACCTAAGTCTCCTGTGCTGCCTTTTAAGGCCCGTACTTGTTGTTTTATCTACTGCAGATGTAGAGAGCATATTATTTCCGTTTCCTGGCAGAAGCCTTTTATTTGATGATTTATTATGTTTGACTCCCACCATCTTTACTAAGTACTTCCACAAGAATTTTCCAAAGTCATCCTGCTGAGGTAACAGCAATGGTCAAGAAATTGTGCAGGATCAGATACTACTGAAGGGACAACTTAAAAGCCAACTGGTTTTACACCGAAAAAAATTCAAAAGCCTGTCTTTAGCTCCTGACAGAAAAATATCTGTCTGGAAACCATTATAAATATAGGTGAAATTAATTTAGCCGTAATTAATAGATTAGTACTCCAGAAATCTTGACAAAAATTCAAATTTTTATAGTATATGAAGTACTATAAGAAAAGAGTTTGATACTACTTCAAGATATGATACCAAATATTAATTTCAATGAAAAGGGAAATAAGTATTCATGCTCCTGACAGGCTTATGAATTTAAAAAACCTGTTTACTGACTCAACAATTCGATCATTCTTATATTTTGAGGTAGAAGAATATGAAAGCATTGCACCTAAACTTTTAATTTCCTGTTTAATTTTTTCTTGTCACTGTGCGCCCTCCGTTGCCCGTAACAGACTTCAAACTGTAGTCTCCTAACACATGCCTTTCAGGCTGTCCTTTGTGAAGTGAGAACCCTTAATACTGTCACCTGGTACTAAGGGGAACTCATTCTCAAACCATCAAGGATTACTTGCCAAAGGTGGTGTGCTGGGAAGCTAGTAACATCACTAAAAACTGTAAGACTATTTAAAATTGATGTTTTCTAAAATAACAAATATACAGATCAGATATTTATTTGGAAATACACGGATAATACGCCAAGCTTGATAGCATAAACAGCAAATAAGCTGATGGCAATAACTGTTCAAGCTATCCTTCTCAAGGGAGATAATGTTTGTATAAATGCAAATAACGTACTCCACTGCCCTCTTCTGGCTGATGAGATATAAGTCAAGCTTAGAAAATACCATTTTGAGTAACACTAGTTCAGATCCAGCATCACATTTATAAGTTTGATTCCAAACTCAAGTCTATACGATGGTAACTGGAGAGACGGTGAGATAGGTGTCATTAAAACTGCATTTTTGTAGATAAAAAGGGGGGCACTGGAGAGAAAAGAAACTGTTAAAATGCCCTACAGCAAGATTGCTATGGAAAACTGAATCACTGATTCTGAATGATGATGACATATGCCATCCAGAGAAAGAAGGAATTAAAAACTTAGAGCAGCAATTGAAAGAATCCTCTAACAACTCATTCATTCATTATATCAGCACATATAAATAAGTGAACTTTTCTTCTACAGAGTCTGCTTCCTATTTTTTAACTGTAGAATGAGTTGTTCCACACTGACAGCAAATCCAATGAAGTACGATATACGAGTATTTATAGAATCATAGAATTGTCAGGGTTGGAAGGACTTGCTACAGCAGGAGCTAACTGACAAGACTCTATCCAATAACCTACACAACCTCTGAAAATCCAAGCTTCCTCTTATGTTTGAGTAGAATCACTATGCCTGCTAATAAATCCAATTTGGCTCGTCGCAGGTTATGAATCTAAGCTCCACAACAGTAATTCCTGTTTCATATTCTTAAAAAGTTGCCAATGCTACTATGCACATGACAACTACCAACAGGTGCTCCACTGTGTCATTCAATCCAAAAATATAGAATTGAACAGACTACTGCAGTTGGAAGGGACCTACAGTGATCATCTAGTCCAACTGTCTGATCACTTCAGAGCTAGTCAGAAGCTAAAGAGTATTATTAAGGGTATTATCCAAATGCCTCTTAAACACTAGCAGGCTTTGGGCATCGACTGCCTCTCCAGGAAGCCTCTTCCAGCGTCTGACCACCCTCTCCGTAAAGAAATGCTTCCTAATGTCCAGTCTGAACCTCCCCTGATGCAGCTTTGAACCACTCCCATGCCACTAGATACCAGGGAGATCAGCACCTACCTCCCCCTCCACTTAGAAGTATAAAATATCCCTGATCTATTTCCCAAAATTAGTCTCCTAATGCAGCTCTCCTCTTACACTGTCGTTCGCATATCCTCTCTCTCTACATATATATATACACACATACGTGTGTATCTGTATATACATACAAGTACCTTTGTGTAAAATAAATTCTATTTTCTATAGCAGTATGCATGCTAAACAGGAAAGGAAAATGGAAAAGATGGGAAAAAACAGCACCTTTGGGAAGAAAATTGAGATTATCTTCCAAGAAAAGAAATGTAACACTGCTGTCTGTCATGCTCACCAGAAGAAAAAAAAAAAAAAGCCTATGCTAGTTAAAGCAAAATAGATGTTATCCAGCACACAGTAGCATCAAATCTTGCTTCACATGAGATGCCAACAGAGTTGAATTCTCTGTAAGTCACAGAAGGGCTTTCTTTAAATACCTCCAGTCTTACCTTGCTAATTAACTCCTGAACTTTGTGTCTGAGGTCAAAGAATCTAGAATTAAAGAGCAACTTTTGGAAAAGAACTACATGAAGTATCCATTATTTTAAAAGTACTTAGTTTACGTCCTATAAACATTTTTTAAAAATATTTAAAATATTATCTTTTACATAAAATTGTAGATAGAATAGACTTAGATCCTGTACCTTCTGCGGAGTAGTTTGGATTTGTGGTGCACTGCCTTCTCGATGCCAATAAACTTTAATAAATCGATTATTTAATACTGCTTCTGTACTTGATATAGCTTTCTTTGCTTCCTCGTGTGTGGCAAACTGAATAAGTGCACCTTCTGGGTCACCTTGATAGGCAACCTAAGATTTAAAACAGAAGAACAAAACTTACTGCATGTAGGATTTTCATTTGTGTCTTGATTATCATAAAATCACTAGTTTCAAGGCTCAGAAGCTTACAATTTGAACCCAATATGGGTCAGCTGATAAATACTTCCCATTCATGACACTGTTTGAAAAGCCCGGTGTCAAGAAACAACCTTGAGATTAAGCTAATAAACTTTAGGAATAGTTAAAAACACGAAAACAAATAAACTGAAGTAAAATACCTAAATAGTCAAACACTATTTCTAATTGCAAATAAGAGTAGCTGTTTAGAAGACAAGCGGAAACATCACTGAAGTAAAGAAAACTGCTACAAAAATACAGGGGTCAGTTAATAAATATCCTATCTAGTATGGGAGCTAAACAACAAAGTTCATTTTGGTTTTCCTCCTTTGAGTATTAACATATTATTTTAGACACATTAAAAGAACAAAAATTATACCTTTTGGAAGAAGAGGATAGCTTGCAATATCTATCTGAATATTTGTCTGTCTCTGTACACTTTCACACACAGTTCTACTTGCCTTACTGAATCACACTGCCTGCTAGTACACCAATATTCTTAGGTGAACTATGGAAAGGCTTAAGAAATACTTAAAAGCAATTAAAAGAGATTTAAATTCCCTCAGTGTTCAGACAGGCACAGGAGGTTTATTCTGTAGTCTATCAGTACGCACAAAAATACTCGATTACACTTCTTCCTTAATCTCTCAGTGCAAATCAGAAAGCCTACATAAAACCACTAGCTAGCATCTTATACTTGTTGATAACGAAACATGACGAAAGATCAGACTGAGTAGCTCAGAGACCGGATATGAAATACTGACATTACACATAAAGCCTGCAATATGTAACATCAACCTAAGTTAGGCCTTAGTTCTTTGCATCTCTCTTGTATCTTTCTCTAATTGTTTGCTTGTTTCTGTTTATAAATGTGGGTCACTCAGATACACCACGAAGTAATTATAAGGGATAAACTGCCACTACTATGGGACTAGAAAGAAATTGTATCAGAGGGACTGCTTTCTGGATGAGAAATACAGGTTTTCTGTATCCACGATTTACCTCAAAAAAATACAGATGGTTTATGGTATCAGATCCAAACTTGGTTGAAGGAAAAACACTTCAAATCAATTTTCAATATTTTAAACATTGTATCTTAAAAGTTTTATCTGTGAGGAAAACGGTTGTTCAAAATCTAAAAGATGACTAGAACATTTCACTTCTGCTTTTTCAATGACAGTTCTACTAAAAACAACAAGATCATGTTTAAGAAACAAGTTTCAAGGAATCAGGTAAAAATCAACTGGCATTGTCCTTTCAGCAACTACCTTAAGTCAAAGCATACCGCCTTCTCTTTGTTGACTCTTACCTGTAAGTTGACTAAGTTTCCAAACTTACTGAAGTGCTCATTAAGTTTGCTGATATTGTTAAGTTCTGGGGGAACTTTCCTCAATTCAAGTTTTGTATTTTCATTTCCAAACTGCAACTTCTTCTGGAAACCTGGACTATTTGTTCTGTTAAAATTTTGCCTGCAACAATTAAAAATCAAGCCAGAAATCCATACCACGCTAGCAAACACAACGTTAAATTCTATAGGCTTACATAGGAGCGTGTGTGTATGAAACACAGAGAGAAAGATCTGCAGACTTTAAAAAAATATGATTTTAGAAAAGTGTAGAAAGGTACAGCACACAGGCCCATATACCTGCAGTTTTCCCCACCAGTACTCTCAGCATACCCCAGCACATAAATCTGCGAGATAATTCACAATAATTTTCTTGTGTCAGTAAGTCCTGACTTCCACATTGCTTCTTTCCAAAAACCATTGCTCAGCTACTCACGGAATTTCCCCACTAACACTTTAAATAACTATTACTTGAAGGCTCCCCTCAGTCCCAGTAATCTCTTAAAATCCCTTCCAACCTTCTGTCACCCCAGGTATATCTGGACACTAAGCACTGCACCCTCTATTTTCTGTCAGTAACACACCTGGCAACTCAATACAAAATAGCAATGACACAATCCACATTTTAAAACTAAAATCAGTCATCCCTAACAGCCATCATACTGCACCTTCCCTTTCTTAGATCATTCCTGCTTTCAGCTATCTCTATACTGCCTTTGAGAGAAGACAGTCAAATACAGATCACTCTTACAGTGTGATTTATTTTAGTACGGTCAGCTTATTCAGAGGTTAACTTGCTTGCAATTTATATAGATTTTATATATCTTTCAGATTACAGGAAAAAGCTCCACGGAATTCCAACTATTAAGCCACACTTGTGTTAATGATCACTCACTTGTCAAACCAAGTCTTCTTTGTAGGAACTCCACCATCCCCTGCACCAATTGTTCTTTTCCTGGATTCAGCATCTACCACTATTCTCATACTACTTTTATTAGGAGGTTTTTCTGTAAACAGATGAAAAGATTTTACAATATTTTTTGTACTTTCTGTGTTAAAAGATATTCTGCTCACATTGAACTTACATTGAAAAGTACAACTGTTTATTTTGAAATGACTATGATCCTTTTTCAAACTGAATCAAATCTTGGTCACAGACTTTTCTTAACTACCAACAGATGCCATGACAGATCAAAATTGCTAATAGCTTTCAATCTGTCATAGTAACATCATACACAGGGAAAACAAAAGAGGTGTGACAGAAGGCATCTGCCTCCAGATGACTGCACACACTGATTCACAATGTCCCCTACAATCCTCTGAGGCTCACGCCTTTTATGCAAACAACTCCATTCTACTATTACATGTCACACACAAAAATGCTCATAATAGGAAATGTACAGTACTCCAGAGCACTAACACCTAAGACCCAGATTTAGGGATGGGGTGGGAGAGGAGTGGCTCTTGCTGAAGAACAGGAATTATATTGGGGGACTCCTCACTGAAAATACACCAACAAAAACATAGTAAGATTAAATACAAATACATACAAATGTAAACAAACCCACATTAAAAAAAAATAGTTTTATTCCTCTTCCTTTCTCATTTTGTATGCTGCTACTTCTTCTCAGGGCCATAGAACTATGAGGTTAAGATTAGTCATACATAATTGTCTGCTACCAGATAAAAATAACTCCCTCCTCTTCACAGCAAAAATTATCCTAAGAGTGTTACAGAAACATTAACACTGTTCTGTATAAAAGATATACAAAGTGACCACTTATTACAGCCAAGTGTAAACTGTGCAAAACTCTAGCAAGAGCTTTCATATACCTGCAAAAATGCAGAAACGAAGCAACTAGGAGCACAATTTCCTATTCAATTAAACTTCTCTTAATTCCAGAAGACTTTAAAAAAACAAAAAACAAACCCCACAATGTTTTCCAGGATTACATTCTCTGAAAACTGCCTCAATCTGCATTAATGTAAGAAAACCAGCTAAACTTTGTAACTTTGAGAGCATACCTCTGGGTGGTAGATCCATATCACCTGATGTGAGTCCTATCAAATTTGGTCTTTGGGCATGTACTCTATGTCTATACATAGGTCTTGAAGTATTTGTTATACTTGGAGCTTCAGGATTATAGCCATCTGTGTCATACGTTTCTGGTAACAAAGAAATTGTCTAATTAAAATAAATTGCAGTTAAAACCGCTAAAGTTTCAAATAGAATATTTTATTTAATTACAAGATACACATGTAAGAGTCGTATAACAACTATCCTAAAACTGCCATGCCAAACTTTCTGCTTAAACACAGTGAAACTATTATTCCACAGTCAAGATTCACATTTTACATGCAAATTTTACTTGTCCTGAAATAAGTTAGCAAAAAAAAGTGTTAAGTTACTGTCACAGTGTAAATGACACAAACTTATTCTACTAAACTATAAAATTATAATCTCTAAAAAGTACAGTATAATATGAATCAATGTTATTCTATTTAGCAAACCTTGTGGGCAAAGCCTCAGTACTACACCTGCTGTAAAAAGAGAGGGTGGAGCAGGAGGCGGCTGGTGATGAATACCCGTTGTAACAACAGTAGGAACTGAGCTAGTTGCTGAGTTTGGGGGAGCATCCATGCCAGCAGGCTGCAATGGGGGAAGTGGAGGGGGTGGTCCTGTCAAAAACAAAGAAAAACACTGTGTTCATTTATTATCCGCTACGCTTGCATTACACTCAACTCATAAGGAAATTGATCTGAAATGTTTTTAAGGCTATTTAAACAAAAAGGGGGTGAGAGGGCATGTATACAGACAAGACGCTGCACCATTCATTCACATGAAACCAACCCCACCAGCAAATGACTCGGAACTTAAAAGACTATAGAGAAAAGTATTTGAATAGTTTAACATTTCTCCTCGCACCTTCTTTCCATAAGCAAAATTTAATTGCTAACCCAGTATTCATCTTCACTAACATAAGATTTTTGACGCTGTACAGAACCCTCTCAAAGAAATAAATTCTATTTTTTAATAAGGTACAACAAAAATATTCTATGATGACAATAACTAACTTGATTGAAATTATTTTTCAAAATACCCAAGAACAAACCTACAACTATGGTGGAAAGCCAAAGGGATCTTTCTAAAAACTGAGGGGTTTTTTCGTTTGGTTGGCTGGCTTGACTTTTTTTACAACAGGTTACGTGACACTTTCAAAGCTGAGCAGTCAAGCCTCACCTTCAATTTAATCCCTGTCAAAAACAGGTTTTGGAAAAAGACACGACGTCACATATTTGGACTTTCCACACAGATCTGGAAATAGCATGTGAGGCAGAACTGATCACCACAGCAATACAGTTACTCTCTATACTAAGTGAAATAAATAAATGCAGTTCTTACCTAAATATACTAGCAACCAGAAATGAAAACAGTTTAAGAAACTTTCAAGCAATATCAAACCCCAATTATTCTTTAATAATTTTACCAAGTGTGACATCTAAGTTAATAAAAAAGAGAGAAATGAATAATCATGTAAAACTAACAACAGTTTTTACACTACACAAGGGAACTGAATATTAAACTGCTATTTTACAAATAACAGCCAGGAACTCAAGTCTCCATGTAATTTTTAGTGCTTGAGCCAAAGTACTTTTCAATGAAAAAGTAAACAAGCTGGAGAATTTTCTCAGTTACAAGTTTAGTTTCAAAATTAATTGAAAATAATATATTTTCAGGTATAAATTTGATGTGGTGCCCAATATCTGTCGTTTCCAGGAATCTCCCTTCTCCACTAACAGTAGTCAGTTTTGGACAACTTCTCCTATAAAACTCAAGGAATTGAGTTTTGTCACGCCATGCTTTTGCTTAAACACAATTAAAATATAATTCCATAGTCAAGATTCACATTTAACATGCAAATTTTACAACAATCAACTTGACAACAATTACTATAAAAACCAATCATTTTGGGGTAAGCTATGCCATAGTAGAGCCTAGTACAACTTTCTAAAATATAGCTGGCATTCTTAAAACATTTTTTTTCACTGGGTTTTAATCTTTTTAAATTACCTGTTACAGGTGGAAGGCTAGGTGGTAAGGGGCCTGGTGGTGGCACTGGAGGTCTAAGGTTCACAGGAGGAGGACTCAGAATTGGTGGAGGGGGAGGAAGTCCAGGAGGAGGTGGTCCTTCGACAACAGGGGGTTGTGCTGGAAAAGGCAGAATGCCAGGAAGATTCACATCTTCTACCACTACTGGATCGCTTCCATGATCAAAAGGGCACATGTCTCCTCTCATACAGAAACCCTTTTCTGAAACGTCAAAAAAAATTTGTTGTTAGTATTCAACAGCTGTAGTTTGATTCACAGTAGATGAGAGACATTCTCTTGTGTAATGCAGTAGTTTGTAAATTAAGAGCTTCACATACCACCAGAAATTTATATTAGAAAACGAAATTGGCTGTTTATTTTAACAGTCAGAACATAGGAAGATTGCAGCAACATCTTAGCAGAATAAATATAGGAGTTACATTTTTCTTGAAGAATTAATTTGGCACTGAATTGTAACGAACTGTGAAAGCAAAGAATGAAATCTAGTTGTAACTGCATTAACCAAACCACAGTATTTCTAAGTAAAAACTGCAGATATTGGGATTGAAAAACCCCCAATAAAGTTAGAAGTTAATATTGTAAAATTACAACATGAGAAAATTCACTCCAATTCCTTTTTCCCCTTTGCAATTATTTCAGAAAGAATATTTTGCTATAGTTTAATGTAATTATGTAAGAGCAAAAAACTTTGTTATTTACACCTATGTGCATTGTATAAGCATATATATACACATATGGGAATATGAAATACATACATATAAATAAAAAAGAATATGCATTTACTTATTTTCTTTTACATGCAAGTAAAACATTGGAGCAGGTCCAGAGGAGGGCCACAAAAGTGATCAGAGAGCTGGAACACCTCTCCTATGAAGACAGGCTGAGAGAGTTGGGGTTGTTCAGCCTCAAGAAGAAAAAGCTCCAGGGGGTCCTTACTGCAGCCTTTCAATACTTAAAGGCAGCTTATAAGAAAGATGTGGAGACAGACTTTTTAGTAAGGCCTGTAGCAATAGGACAAGGGGTAACGGTTTTAAACTAAGGGAGGGTAGATTCAGACTGGATATAAGGGAGACATTTTTACAATGATGATGGTGAAACACTGAAACAGGTTGCCCAGAGAGGCGGTAGATCCTTGGAAGCACTTAAGGTCAGGCTGGATGGGGCTCTGAGCAACCTGGTCTAGTGGGAGGTGTCCCTGCTCATTCCAGGGTGGTTGGACTAGATGATCCTTAAAGGTCCCTTCCAAACGATTCTATGATTATCTGTTTAGCAACAGCATCCACAAAACCCCTCAACACAATACAGTGCAATATGGGGGAAAAGTTCAAAACATCTTCAGGTGAAATAGGAAGAAAGCTGAGTGTCCGCTTCCTCAAAACATGATGCTGAAAAGCATTCTGTATTACCTCATTTTCAGGAAGAGTTTTAGAACGTATAAATTGAAAAGTTAAAGAAAAAAAATAATCTACAGAGTTCTACAGGGGGTCAAGCAAAAAACGTGGAAGTGCAGATAGAAAGAGCAGTATGTTGGAACCAGCTAGCCACAGAAGACATAGGTGAGTTTATAAATTTAGAAGACACAAATAGCCATGAGAAAAGAAAATGGAAGAGAGATGGAATCATAGAATAGTTTGGGTTGGAAGGGACCTTAAAGATCACCTAGTTCCAACCCCACTGCCATGGGCAGGGACACCTCCCACTAGACCAGGCTGCTCAAAGCCCCATCCAACCTGGCCTTGAACACTTCCAGGGATGGAGCATCCACAACTTCTCTGGGCAACCTGTTCCACTGTCTCACCACCCTCACAGTAACGAATTTCTTCCTAATATACATCTACTGAGAGATTTTACTAATAGTCAGAAACGTAGGGGGAAAAAAACCCAACAACAGTAAAAATCTGAGGACAACTATATCACAGTTTTCCAACACAGTACCATTTGCTTCATACTCAGAAATTGGAAATAATAAGCTGCTATAGAAGAGAGATTGTTAAAGGAACCAAGTCCCAGTGTCATGCCTGGAGATGTTATTTCAAAAGTATACTAGCCTGCATGTTTTGTTCCTTTCTAAAATAGCTGTAGAGCTGGGAGACCAGGACACAACATTCTGCAGCTCAGCTTGCATTAGAAGAAAACTTCAAAACAAAACTACACTTTCACAACTCCACTTGCTCCACAGTATTGCTGTGACATATACTGGCAAAGCTATTCTTCACAAGTGCAACTCTGCCAACACTTGAGAGCTCAGCCTCCCTTTTTCTTTACTGAGAAACAAATTCTATTCTAATCAGAGTTCCGAATGTAAGCTGGCCTAGATCTTAAACTAATCATTGTGATATACAACAGAAAAAAACTTTAGGGGGAAATTTAAACTCTTTTGAGCGAATAAGTCGATTGGCTGAATTTAATTAAGTCACTGCCAACTGCAGCAGCCTCTTCTGTGGATTTTGGCACAAGACATGCAAAATGATAGCTTAAGACACAGATAAGCACAAAAAGCCAACCAGTTTTAAGAAACACCTAAACGGAAAAATTAAGTTAACATTAGCCTGGCAAGCTGCAGCTCTAGACCTTTCTAGTTAAAAATTATTTCTCAGATAGTATGGAACAAGGTGCTAATCATGGTCAAAACTATCAAATACAGTATTTGGTTTGAACATGACATAAGACAGAAAACCTGAGTAAAACTTTTTTTTATAACTTTTTAATATAAATATACTATTTTTCATCTATATAAAATAATTCTAGGAACTAAAAATCTATGCTAACACTAATAAAGAAAGCTGTCTAAAGGCTAAGTTAATAAAAAGTGGGATAAAATTTGCATTCAAGAATTGTGTAATAAAAAACCCAAACCACAGTATTAGAGGAAATCAGGAGAAGAAAGGAAAACTACCTCAGTCTCTTCAGAAAGGGGCCAATCAACACTGCAGGAAGCAATTAACAAAATACAGACTCACCATCATAATCTCTACAGCGTTTCTTTGGCAGCGGAGGTCTTCCATAGGAGTTGTGGTCCAGCTGCTCTTCATGGAACTCCGACCAGCTTTCAGTAGTGTTATTTCCATGATGAGCAGGAGCGATAACAGTAATAGTGCTGCTCAGCGTAGGGACAGGGTAGTGGCCGGATGAAATATTTGTCACAGAAGAAACTGGAGTATAATTGTTCTCCAATGGATCTGTTCTATCCATATCATATTTTGGCTTTCCCAAATCCCTTTCTGTATTTAAAAAAAAAAAAAAAGTTACATTGGATGATTCCTTCTGCATATTTTCACCAGAAGCAGCCACCAAATATCTCTATTCCACATCAATTCAACTCAAAATATAAAAATAATAACTGAAATGTTCTATAGGTTGCCCAGAGTGCCTGTAGAGTCTCCATCCTCGGAGCCTCAGAGTTATTTATATCCCAACTGGATAGCGTTCTGAGCAACCTGCTCCAGTTTATCAGCTTTGAGAAGGAGTGTTGTACTACATGACCTTCAGAGGTCTCTTCCAACCTCAATAATTCCATGATTCTACATTCCAAAGGTTTAATCAGAAAAATAATAATCTTAAAAATACGGAGTCAGCCACCGGGGTATTTTAGTAACAGTTATACCCACATTAAAGCAGAAATCCTATTTAACTTCAAGCGGAGTACATCTTCTCTAGTCATGCATATGTTCTAAGAACTTCAGAATTATTCTGAATAAAGGGAAGCAACGGGCAAGAAAAAGGTAACCACCACTTGAAAACACTATAAAAGTTACATATCTTTAATGCTGCAAGTCACTGTTATTGTTGTATCTTCACTTTTTCTGCATTCAAATGCATATATTTATCGCATGCAAAGGTTTATCATGACTGGAGAAATAATGGTGATTGACAGGTGTGAAAACTTCCTGGACAGATACAGCAGTAATATGACCTTTTATTCTGAATACATATAAACTATTCTCCCAATTTTCTAACATTACCATCACATAAATCAGTAAGTAAGTATCCAGATTAAGACAGAAGAGCTCTGTCATGAGGTAAGTTCACAGACCCAAATAACCCCACATTAAAGGAATATTAATAAAAATGTCTTCGAGATAAGTGTGGATAACACAGGCTTTTCTTACTGTGCTTAGAAAAAGAAACAAGCTTTCACTATGTGATATCGTCTATAAGATACTACCATTGCAGTTTATGTAAAATAAACCTTAAATTAAGTTTTAATCACATTGTAATCTTTTAGTTAAACTGCTGCATGGTTAACTTGCTCATTCGTAAGTTGTTTGGAAACTACCCGCTCTCATATTTTCAGGAACTCTGCATTCCTATTTTTAAGGCTGAGTTACCAGGGCCCATTCTACATAAAGAAAAATAATACACAGGAAACTTAAACCAGACTGTTTTTACTTCTACACTGTTTAAGACAGACTAAAGATACAAAATGACTCTCAATGCTCTTTTCCAATTTATCAGTAACAGTATTGGGAGAAAAAGCATTCTTTTCAGCTGAATATAAACTTCTTTAAAAACAAAGCTGTTATTTGAAAAACTACTGTACTGAAGCGTTAAATCCTACAGATATGTGTGCAAATGCAAATATTTACTGTAATACTTTCAGCCACTCCCTATGACACCAAGGAAGGGAGGAAGGGACAAGACAAAAAGAACCGAGCCGTACTGTTCTGCTTGACAAGTCATTTCATAGAACCATAGAATCATTTAGGTTGGAAAAGACCCTTGGGATCGAGTCCAACCATCAACCCCACTCTACAAAGTTCTCCCCTACACCATATCCCCTAACACCACACCTAAACGACTCTTAAGCACATTCAGGGATGGTGACTCCACCGCCTCCCTGGGCAGCCTATTCCAGTGTCTGACCACTCTTTCTGTGAAGAATTTTTTCCTAATGTCCAGTCTAAACCTACCCTGTTGCAGCTTGAAGCCATTCCCTCTTGTTCTATTGCTAATTACCTGTGAGAAGAAAACAGCACCAACCTCTCTACAATGTCCTTTCAAGTAGCTATAGAGAGTGATGAGGTCTCCCCTCAGCCTCCTCTTCCTCAAACTAAACAGTCCCAGCTCCTTCAATCGCTCCTCATCAGATTTATTCTGCAGGCCCTTCACCAGCTTTGTTGCCCTCCTCTGCACTCGCTCCAGCACCTCGACATCTCTCTTGTATTGAGGTGCCCAAAACTGGACACAATACTCAAGGTGTGGCCTCACCAGTGCTGAGTACAGGGGGACAATCACCTCCCTACTTCTGCTGGTCACACTATTTCTAATACAAGCCAGGATGCCATTGGCTTTCTTGGCCACCTGGGCACACTGCTGGCTCATATTCAGCCGCTTGTCAATTAGAACCCACAGGTCCTTTTCTGCCAGGCAGCTCTCCAGCCTCGCTTCCCCAAGCCTGTAGTGCTGCATGGGGTTGTTGTGGCCCAAGTGCAGGACCTGGCACTTGGCCTTGTTGAAGCTCATTCCATTAGCGTCAAACAGATCATTTCTGCCAGTTCTACCTCCGTAGGTGGGTATTAATTTCTGTATCTTCCCAAACCAGATTCTGAGTTTCCTAAAAGTTAATGAAATGGAACTAACTCGGATTTTTCTGCCTATCTTAGAACACTGCTTAAAAGTGGCCAACACAGTCAAAGGTATTAGCGAAGAATGGAGGGAAAGAGGGGAAAACAAGCACTGAAAACATAACCACATAAGCCTTATTTCCACAGAAAACCAAGCTAAATTTGAACAAAGAAACAAGAACAACAGAGGAAATTTTGGTGCATTTGAACATAGCATTTAGATTTAGTGTCTAAATTTTGTAGGCAACATTCACCGTATTTTAGAGACCAACTGTTGGTACCTCTGCTTCGTGTTCTGCTCCTGCTTCTGCTCCGGTCTCGATCCCGGTCCCGCAATCGCTCTTTGCTCCAACTTCTACTTCGACTCCTGCTATAGCTCCGACTCCTCCCTCTTCTTCTGTTATATCGATCCCTATAGGAATCTCTTCTGGGAGGATTTCGGTCATAATCTCTCTTCCGAGAACGATCATCTTTTTTCCTTTCATCACGGCTTCTAAACATGTAATTTGGTAGGTTAATTACAAGAATTATGAAGCCATAATTTAAAACCTTAACTACCACTAAAAACCTGAAGAAATGTCAATGGAAAATGAGAGAAAAGCTAGAAATGGAATCTAAGTACGGCCCTTCCTTTCTCCTCAAAAGACTTTTAAAATTATTTTATTTGGTTTATGCATTTTACTTTTACTATCCATACGATTTTAGAACCTGTGTAAAATTCTGTTTCTGCCCAACGCTGCACCTTCCCCAAGACGGAAACACCAAAAGGTAACAGTTACTGAAGGAAAGGCTTCTAAATTAAAATTATCACAATTCTAACCCAATACTGAGCAGAGTAACTGTTGTAACATAAACCATGAATCTAATATAAAAACAAGTCATAAAACTCAAATGTGATAGTTGTGCACAGCTCCGAGACAGTTTAGACTGTCACTGATATACCTGCCATTTAACTACATATGCACAAAAGCAATAAAAGTATTATTTTTAGGCTTATTAGATGACCATACAGAATGAAAATATTAGATTTGGTAACACCATAAAAATCCAAACCCATATGATTACTGATATAATACAATACGTTAAGCAAAATTTATTACCTTGTATCTCTGTAGCGAGAACTTGACTGAGGAGGGCTGTGATTTAATCTTCTAGAAAACTTTTTCTCTCGCTCTTCCTCTTTCACTATCTGAATTTAAAGCATATACATTAGACCAAAACATGAGCACACTACCATGAAGACTTCAGCACAATCAAATTAACACAAAAACCTCAAAATGCTGAGCAAAGTCAGCAGTAACATTGAACTGAAACAATATTTTTGCATCTAATGCAGTTAGAGAACCTTCATAATGTGTTAGATTTCTATTTCTATTTCTAGGAATATTCAAGGCACAGGCTGGGAGACAATAAAGCACAATAAACAGTACTTATTGTGCCGTACTGAAAATACATCTGCTTTTGCTACAGGTAGACAAAACCCCATACTAAGGGGCAGTGACAGATCTGGGAAGACATGAATATTCAATGATTGACACAGTAATGTCTTTTCTTCATCAACAGGTTAGCTGGTTCAGATCACGGTTAAACACTTTCATGCAGCCAAACCTGAGCTGCTGTTGAAAAGGACAAAGCTATTCTTCTGTCTCAAAGAACAACATAAACACTTGTGTCAAAATAAGGAAGTTATCTGGATCAAGCAGCTGGAGGAACGAAGAATGCCATTTGGAATCGCAGCCTTGGATTTATGCTGAATTAAAGGGCAGCAGAACTACAACAGCAATCCTGAGCAAAGAACTGATGTAGGTTGTACTACAACTCCTACACTACTCAATGACTTGATTTACATTTGCCTAGTCAGAACCACTTTGGCTTACCTTTGAAGCACCCACTTACGTTCAGAAAACTTGTGCAACAGTACTTAACATACAAGGCACAAATCTTCTGACATATTTTAATGCTGTAGTATAAGTTTGGGAAATATTTGTTAATAAACAAATAAACACGATGAAGTTGAACCATATAAGCAAACTACAGGAGTGAAGAAAAAAAGACATGAGTTTAAAATAAAATCAGTGCCTACCTCTTCTTTTTTTGTCTCTTTTTCTTGGTGCTGAAAAAATTCTACTTTCAAGCTTCCTGACGATGGTTGTTCTGGTGGAGGTAGATAGCTTTTTGTATTCACAGCATCAAACAGTTTTTCCACAAATATCTGAGTTTCTAAAAGTAAAGAGCATACAAATACCCATTATTCAAAACTTCAGGTAACATTTGCTTTAAAAATAAATTAAAAAAAATATAAATCAACAATCACAAAAGTTAAAACAATGAAGAGTATATTTTTAAATACTCTGATGTTAATTTTATATTTTAAAAGGACATTTACAGAGCCAAAAAACATGTCAATAATGACAATGTTTCATAAAGGTTTTCAATCATTGAATTATTTAATGTCTCTTAATAAAACATCTGGAAGAATATTCCTGGAATACGTACAGACCTCCAATACTTCTAATTCTGGCAATAACTCTTAACATCCGTAATTTTCTTCCAGGAATACCAATAGACATAAAACATATACCTAATATATGCATATTGTGCTATACACATGTTTTTTAAAGCAAATTACTTCATGAAAATTGAATTACATACTTCAAAGTAACACAGCTAACAGAGAGATAAACACATGATTCTATGGTAAAAGATTGTTTGAATTAATTAAACAAGACAGGCTTTTCACTCAGGATTAATTGTTATGGCAAAGACCATACCTTTCTGAAGAAATACATCCAGCTGATCAACGCACAATGCCTTCAGTTCCTTTTCACTTTTATCCTTCTTTACCAAAGCCAGAACATATTTAGCTAGGGCAGATGGATCTGCATCACATCTGCAAACAGATTAATTGAGAAAAAAAAAATGCAGCAATTAAATTACAGAAGTTAATTCTGAAACTGGTATAACCAATACATATAGAGGAACAAAACCTTTCCTACCAAAGTAACTGAAAAACACTCTGGGGTATTAAGACAGAGTCCAGATATGCAAGATACCCAAGTGTCACCTTTCTTTTACAGAGTAATTGCCTAGAATATTTCCAAACACTATTCCATGGAGCACCTCATAGCGAACGAGAAAGAACTACGTACACTGAAACAGCTCCAACTGCCTAACAGTCTTAAAAACAACTACAAACACAACAAATACTTCCATAAATTCCCAATGACGAAATCAGTCATTCTGAGTGTAATACTAAGTGACTTAACAGGGAAAACTCAATCTACCCAATTACAAATGAATACAGTGATACAGCAGAAGTGATCTATGCTATAAAAAAAATTCAGACTCTCAGACAGATTCTTTGTCTGAAATATGATTTCAAAGAATCTCATTACTACCTACATATGAACACCATAAAAAGCAGATTAACCGAAAAAATCTTAATTCTGAAAGCCTGAAGAAAAAGTGTTCATACAATATTATCATGGAAATCTCCCTAAGAGGTACACAGACAATGAAGTGACATTTAGGGGATCATTACCTGTTTTAGACATCCAAATTCAACGAATGAAGCACAGAGCACTTCAGTGTAGAAATCAAAGAACTCAGAACAGAGTAAACTGTATATCCACATTAAGTATAACGTTATTTAATATAATTGATACAATTTTATTATAATGTTTCATTAATAGTAATCTACTATGAACTTTGTAGTGGTGTTATAGAGTAACTACGAATACTGCAGAAAACCCTTTCACGCTTCATAATTCAAAACCACTAACTAAGAAAATGGTTAGACACTGGTTTATCAGGCAGAACAGCAGCATCTTCTTGAATCATTTAATCCCATATTTAGCACAAACAAAAGGAAGACCCTGGACCCTACAAAACCAGGCAGGATTTAACACATGTACACTGGTCACATGATACAGACAGCTAGCTTGTTTAGGTGGTGATCAAAGTTAATACTAGTGTTTTAAAGAAATACAACAAGAGGAAAACGTTGCACTGATGCATCCTAACTCCACGTTCTTTCTAGCAAGAAAAACTGAGAAGTAAAATTAAACTGCAACCAGGGAGTTGCACTGAATATGAGTATCACACAAATACTGTTCCAGCACAGAAGCCCACTAGACACAGTGATGGAATAAAACTGCAGTTCTCAAACTCTTCTATGTTAAAATAAGTGACATTTTAAAGCTGAAGCTTAATTATAAATCCGAATGTTGGTCATTTAAATTAAAAGTATTTTACATACTGGACAAAAGAAACCAAGTCCTTCACCATATCACACTCCCTAATTCCTGTCTCCAAAGAAGCTCTCTCTTGCACAGCACGCAACATCCTCCGTGGAAACTTATCCACCAAGCAAAGAAAGCAGATATGTCAGCATCCACCCTTAGGGAATCCTCTGGGTAGCCTGGGCCCAGCACAGAATGCTCTGAAGTTAAAGGTCAAAGCTTCAAACATAACTCAACATCCCCTAGAAAGCAGGCAATAGCAGAATTTCATGCTGTAAAAGCAACTTGAGCTGATAGGGGACATACCACAGTATTCTGTATTAGTCTGCATTATTCATAGATACAGGAGATGGGACTTCACAATCAGTCTACATTCCTGAAAAACCTGCACACACTAAACCGACAAAATGCTGTTAATCGAAAAAACGGACTGCACACTGACTGAAAATCCTTCAGAAATGTTTTCCTTTGACTACCACATCTGGTTTGCCCCCACTCAGATTTAACAATTCTTTACCCAGAAGAAAATGCCGTCCAAGCACCAAGTCATCTGGGAAGCAGGCACGTAAATAGCCTCCTACAGCGAGAGCAGTAGGACTGCATGGTCTCTTTTACAGTGCCAGCACCTGTGCACATCATCCAAGCAGATTAGCTGAAAGCCTGATGTTGAACAGAGTGTTCATCATAGGCTCCAGTGAGGGCTCTCGCCTGGTACAGCCCTCTAGAGGCCCTAAGGCCAGCAATTCATAACTTCAGTGCTTAAATTTGCAAAATTACCTTTTCTTTTTTACTGTTCCTTAATGCAACTTCAACGTCACTACAGAAGGTTTTCAGTCCTCTCTCAGTTTCAAGCTGAATCATGCCTCAGAAAATTAGTGTGCTATTTTCATATTATCT
The DNA here is from genome assembly GCA_013396915.1 of Stercorarius parasiticus. Taxonomy (NCBI): domain Eukaryota; kingdom Metazoa; phylum Chordata; class Aves; order Charadriiformes; family Stercorariidae; genus Stercorarius; species Stercorarius parasiticus. The sequence goes on along the minus strand of VWZL01006010.1, from coordinate 24,366 downwards.
ATCTACAGTCATAACAGGAAAGCAATTGGGGGGGGGACATGACACTTTTTACATTATAATCCTCAATTCTCCTCTTCTCCTTTCTATTCTCCACAAAAATCAGATAAAACATTACTAGCTTCAATTTCCACAAATTTGGTTCTCATCTGATCATACGAACTCAGCTGTCATTGTTCAAAATCTGCTACAACTGATTGAAATGATGACACATGCACTCAAAATTATTTAGTGGAAACGAAAAAAAAAGTCAGTCTATAAAGCAGCAGTTAAAACCCCACTGCTGCTAGCTACTGCAATTAACTTCAATTTCCCATGTCCTAGCACCTATACAACAACTTCACATTCTGTTTAAAGAAATTCCCCTCTCATGAGCAGGGTAGAAAATGAAAAATCTGAAAAGCCACCTAGACTCCAAAAGGTGTAACAAAAAAATAAAACAAACAAACAAACCACAAAATCCAAACAAAAAAATTTGTTTAAAAATAACAAACAATTGGTGCTTTCCTCCCTCCCCATCACTGGTGATTTTGGATATCTTACCAATATTGTTCACCCCAGAATGACATCAGAATTTCAACCCATCCACCCGACTCCCAAGATACTTTCAAGAAAATACCCTCAATAAAAATGCACATCAATGTACTTTTAATTTCCAAAACATAGAAGCACCCTCTCCTGCCTTAGAATTTATCACTGTCTTAGAATTTATCACTCTGTATGAGATACAACCACATCTGAACAATGCAAAACAATCACACTGAACTCTATTATTATTCAATATGTCAGGGTAGAAATTCCCCTGTACATAACAGGAAGAACTTACAAGCATTCAAGTTAAAACTCTGTATTTATTTTGGCTATTCAACAAATACTATTTTTTAAGAAATGGTAACAGATTAATTACTTCAAATTGATGCTAACTAAGCAATAATCAATACAATGCATTTTGTGGTAGAGTGAGATGGAGAAAATGTTTTTGTAAATTGACAGTATGATTTCATGTGATTTCTTTCCACTTTTTAAAATTAAACTGCTAATGATCTTTACACAGCTGAAGGCTGACCTCCTTTTTTATGTACTGACTTGAAACATGTCTCCTCTTATATACCTGTTGTTCAAAGCCTGAAAAAACCCACAAACTAATCTGTTTTCTCCACACTATTGTGAAGACAATGCTTGTTTCTGTAGCTAGTATTTTAAGAAGATTTAACAAGGTTATAGTCTGATCTTTTACTGCTTTTCAGACTCATAAAAAGCTGGTGTTTGTTTTTTTTTTTTTAAGTGATGCTAAAATTAAATTGCTAGCAATTGGAAGTGGTGGAAGAGAGGAATAACTGGTCCCATGAAGTAAAGAAGAAATTAAAACTTTACAGAATTGTGAATTAATGAGATCTGAGTGAAAATGCCTGTACTTTATAGCTATTAGAGTTCTGGATATTATCGTTAATGCTTTTGTTTGAGGGAGAGTTGCTTTTTTCAAAGCAATTCCTCTCTACTTTTTCATTCAAACTCAATTCTGAAATGTTGTCTATGAATTCTACATCCTTTGGTTTAGTCAAAATCTGCTGGTTTATAAGGGCCTTGAGTTTTTCTGATAAACAAGTTCTTATGTTCTCTAGTTTGACAGTATTTTCTTACAGAATAGCAGCCTTTGTGAGTGAATAATATGCAATATGCTTGCTGTACACATGGATTTTTCATATATTTTGAGCTAGCTTTATAAGTTTTTCTAAACCTCTGTCTTGCATTTTATGCTCTTATAGTTGACATTGTTTTAAGTGATGTCACTTTAAAGAAAACAGGAAAGACACGCTTTCAGATGGCAGCAAAAGATACTGTGTAACCCAAGGACTTATGATACAGTATATATCATGTATGATCTTGCAGATCATAAGATTAATAGAGAAAGGTCCTTAATTGACAATTCAGAAAAATGAGAATAGCACCTACACATTTCAAATTGTGTAACTTGTGCTCAAAATTAAAAAAAGAATTTATATTTCAATTCTAGTGTTCACTGGATGAAACACAAAATGCGTTCTTAGATACAGATTGGAATGGTGTGGTACAACACAGACCTGAGCATAAATGGAATCTGTGCATTAAAAGTGTGACAGACATTTAGACAGAACTTCATTCTTACACTAAAATTTGGCTACTAGAAAAACATTCACATGCATTTAAACATGTAGAACAACATTTCTCAACCTTGAATCTACATCCCCTCAACTTACTGTAGGTGTATGCTGCAAGCAGTAATAATCATCAGTAATCACATAAATTTCTCCCCCTCTTTTCTCATTTCTTTAACAAACAAAAAACAGTTGGCACAAGTAATCTGAACTAATTTCCACTGCAGCAAGTACATCCTGGTGCCTGCTACAATTAAACACCCCAGCGCATTCTCTTACACCCACTTTCTGAATACATGATCCTAACTAGTAATGCTAAATGTTTTTACCTCTAGTAAAGCTTTTTTGAAGAGTCTGTACTCTATCAGTCAGAGAACATGCAGTGTCTACTGCTCTATATGAAACAAGGGAGATTGCTCTTGTAATCCTGCTTTAATAAACAGTATTTAATTACAGGCATAGATGGAAGAATTCTCTTGCTGGAGCTCTACATGTTCTTCAGAGAATGATCTGGATACCTCCAACTGCTGTCCACCAGAGAAAAGCTTCAAAAAGGAAAGTAACACCCAATCAAATATTTTGCGCAATTGTAGGAGCAACAGTTCACAACTGCAACAAACCTTGCAGAAAAGTTCAAAATCCCTCTTTCAAAATCATTTGTTTCTGATCTCATCTGGTTTTGCAGTCATTTGAAATTACCATTTCAAATAAAGAAAATAAAGCAGAAGAGGAAAGCTGAAGTTGTTACAAGTAAATTTAAACCTTAAATATATATACATATTTTAAAATAATGAATGTTTGAGAAGGGAAAGTAATTTGACTGAAGAGGACTCACTTCTCTATATAGTTTTTTTTTTCTTAATTGACTACTTTGCAATTCATTAAACAACACTCAATCTATCCATTTCCAATACTCAGATTTACATATTTAAAAATACAAAATACTAAATACGTTATGAGAACACACTTTGGTTTTTATAATCACTATGCTATTACAGGCATCAGGATGTGGAATACTTAGTGAAATTGATTGTAAAAAAATGTTACTGGGGTAGCTGTACATATAAGCACCCTTATTAACAATGGAGCTTATACTGACTTAGCCTTTGCCAAAACAGCTAAAAGTAATTTAACAAGGCAGATAAATCTTTGTACATAAATATTGCATAAGAACCATTTTAAAAGATACTGAATAGAAGCATACAGTAAATAACTCTCAAGACTTAAGAGAGAAAAACACAAACTTTGAATACATATTTTGCCAGGTTAGTGCCTATGAACATGTTTAAGCATCAGTACAAAAATACACATTAAAATGAATGATAAAACATGCTGCTTATTTGAGTATTTTTAATGTAAAAGGTATCAAAAGGGAAGGCAGATCTGAAAGCCTCTGTTGGACTAAATATTCCACTATCAACTGAGAACTTTGGGCACGTTTCCCCAACAGGACCCTAAACCCTCCACCAAGTAAATACGAACATAAGGCCACTAGGACTCCTGTTAGAATATTCACACCGACAGAAGAAAAAAAACCAAAAAACCAACTCTAATAAATTCTTAAACCAAGAGAAGGAGGAAGAAATGCAAAGAATTAAACAGTGGCAAGCGGGCTCAAGAATAATAGTTGTGAAGTTGATGAGAATACACCTGAAAAAAACCCACCTATTTCAACAGCTTATAAACGTTGCCTATCCTACTCCAGTCTGACTTCCTCAAATAACGTTTTCCAACATGACAAAAGCACAGAACGAGTAGGGATACATATTCTAGGTATCCTACATATACATCAAGCTGAAACCTTTTAAAGCATTAACTAATTAGCTTGAGGAAAGCTCTGAAATATCTAAACCCAGATACCTTCCTCTCAGAAAAAAACCCACATCTCCAGTGCTATGAAGTTCCTCACGCTGTTATTCATCATTTAAGTCAGTTCCTAATAAGCAAAGTAGCCACTTTGAACTAGAGCCTTAAAAAAGTAATTATTTCTGGACATTTCTTTGAAAGCAGTATCTACAGTATCTGGTACAGACCTGGTACTATGGTGCTGTAGTAAACACTACAGAAATCAGTTTAACAAGAGGATAATCCTTTATTTTGCTAAAAATCTCACTGGCATGGCAAAACAAACTGCTGCTTAAATTTTACAGTTATTAGACAACAACTCAACCATTACACAGAAAATAAATTTGATTCTTATAAGATTTTTGGCAATATAATTTAATTCATACTTTTCTACATGCCTTTTCTATTAAGAAAAATCTAGCATTCCAAAGTCTACCCTCTGGCGAAAATGTCTGGCAAATGTATGCAAATTCCCTAAGGGAGATATTCATAACTAGTGTTTAACTATATGGTACCTAACCCTTCTACCATCTGGAGAAAAAAAACCCCAAAAAACAACAAAAAAACCCAACTTTCCCATGCTGAAGCTCTCAAACTGTAATTTGACAGTTTTCACAAAATGAACACAGTTACTACTTAGGGGGAAAAGTGTGCTTGGGGGAGGTAGAAGAGTGAGGACAGAAAAGAAATTTCCATGAAGTTTTCTTGTAAGAAAAACACTACTTGTTCATTTCAGACATATTTCATTGCCTTTCTTTCAAGCTAATGCCAAGACCCTTAATCTAGACTTCATTTTAGACACAGCTAGTGCACACACACTACCTTTTTAAAACACTAAAAAGCTACATGAGGGTGTGGGTTTTTTTTTCATTTTTTAAAATGAATGTACAGACAAAAAGGTGCTACAAACCCTGAAACTAGTTCCTTGACAAATTTAATCTACCACAATACATTGAAACCTCAAAAGCATGTCTGAAGTCCTCCAGGCAGCGAATGGTCTTTCTGTAAAGGAAATAACATGCAGGTACATGTTATTTGTTGTACTCTGATCCTGGGAATGTACAACCTAAATTTCAGAGTCTAGTTTTGTTGCCTAAAGATTAATATTTATACCTCTCTAAAATACTTCTCAGTTCTTGACACTAACCAAGGTGGACATGGTTATGTTTGAAGGCTGAGACATGCTTCATATTTGCAGGGCTGAGCGGGTGCAGAAAAATGTACGTCGCGTATTAGGCAGAGCAACTAGTCTAATTTAGGCAGTTGCACCATTCTGTTGTGTTGCTACTAAAAACAAAAACACTATAAAAAGCTACTGTGTGCAATAAGTAAAATGAATGACAGACTCATTCAGCAAGATCCAACTTTTATCTTAAGATGCTACTGTAGATGAGGACTACTCTTATAATGCTCACTTTCATTAACTCTTTAACAGTACTTAAAGCAACAGAAATACATTGAGAAATGCAGCAGCCTCTAATGCTGTTACATAAGTTACTGATGTCATTACAACAGTTCTAAATTATCACGATGCCCAGATCTGACATGTTCATACAGCTGCAACCAGTAACCAGCAGCTTAAAATGCCACCTCTAGATGCAAGCCAGCTCTCATGTGGCAGAACAGCTGTCAGCATGCTGGCTGTCCAACACACATTCAATGCAGAAAGCAAAAATCATCACAGCGTCTCCATGATTTGTGATGCAGCCAAGGCATTCCATTTCGCTGCCTATGTTCCATGTAAGAACAAGAAAGGTTTCCTGTAACAGGAATAATTTTTTCCTCTGTATTTTCTGCTTTCAACTACATCTTATCAGATCAATATTTTAATTTTATCATAGTATTTTTACACAGAAGCTTAGCAGTATCTGCACTTTAAGTTAGGAACCTCGGTTTCTCAAATACAGCAGCTCTCCACGAGTCAGGTGAACACACTGTCAAGTTTCATAACAGATGCAGAAGAGTAACTACCTAGTGTTAGGAGAAGGCTATACCAATGACGTGTATTTGTGCTTTATTTATCTTAGTTATAAATAGTTTAATGCAAAGTGTTAACAGAGTAAGTAAAATGAAGAGAAACATATACTGCTTTTGAACTTCCTTAGCAAGTTTCATGGGAAACGAGTGAAACCTGGTGGGTCAATGAGTGTTACTGGTAGGATGGTGTGCCACATCTACATAGAAAGAAATAACAAAGTTTTTCATTTTAACTTGTTCTGTTCTTTCAGTATCCTAGCTTATTAACATATTCCTTACACCATTGTTAAACCTTTTTTATTCACTACCTTTTTTAAGTAATTAGGTGAAGATGACTAACGAGTAACCTATTAACAGTTAAGCAAAGATCCAAACAGCAAAAAAGATATGATGGACTTTAACAAAGAAAGGCTGAAAAGCATGACAAACAAAAATAGAATAGTTAAGGCGTAACTGAATACCAGTGCATATTGACTATTTACCACAAAATATTTTAATGATATACTCAAAATATTCTTCAAATTATTTGGATTTTATTCTCTCTGACATAAGTAGTTACAAATACCACGATCACTTGCAGAATTAACCAATGCAAAAAATTCTTCAATTTTAATGAGGTATGCCTAAATACTGCATAAACGTTGTTTTAGATATTTTTTCATCTTCCTTGCAAGTTTGATTTAGTACATGAACTTAAATACAGCGAAGTGGAGAAAATTAGATATGGGAGCCTTAATCAAGTTTTAAGTAAAATTCAGTGGGCCACTGAAGATTTTAATTAAATTTATTTTACACAAAGTAATTAAAAACAAGAAAATTTTCCACTATAAAGAATTAGGGCAAGGGGAGAACGTTACAATGTCTTACAAGGCAAAATGGTGAGTGCAGCATTAGTACAAAAGACCTTATTTTTTTCCATAGGTAGAGATTCAAACAAATTAAAATTAAAAAAAGAAAGAGACATCCCTACTCGAAACTTTGCCAAGCCAGATCCTGATATTCCAGCAAGGATTATATACACAGTTTATACAGGATCTGGAATGGACTTGCAGAAAAGAAATCCATAACAATAGATATGGCTCAGTGAAGACCATGTTACAACATGTATTAGAAGTGACAGACATAAGGTGTTATTCCAAGTTTAACATTATTTTCAAACACTTTACAGGAGCCATGTGATGGACAAGAAAAAGCGTATAACACTAGAAACTAAGCATACCGCTGTCTGCAAGCAATGAAGACAACTGTTGACAAATGCCTCCTTTACAGTGCTGGCTGGAACTGAGCATACAAGATAGTTCTAGTCAAATACAGAGCAGCCACAGCACACAAAAATACTCTTGCCACTTTGTTTACACTGGTACTACATTCACATGGATGTATCTGTAACGATTCTCTGTGCATATTTAGCAATTCTCTGTACATCAAACTGAGCTGCTCAAACAGTTACTTCCAAAACCACAAATGCAGCTTCTCTTCAGACAACTGTATAAAGTTCCTAGAGAACTATCACCCCTCAAGCAGAGCCGGACTGCGTAAACGCTCCAGCATGGTAGCATTTGCAATTTCTGACCCACTGCAACACAGTCAAACTCAGATCAGGTGTGTTTGTATGGAGGATCACCAAGGCTTTGCCAAAGGCATTAGAGCAGTCCAAAAGAAACAAAAAAACCTAACAACCTACCACAAACAAACAAAAAATTCCAAAACTTAAATTCTCCATCATCCCTCTCCTCCAAACATTCTTGTCTATGAACAGTGTTTCCCAGAGGCACCATGTGAAAGCAATCCAACAACCAAATGACGTCCAGTCCATACAATTATATAACACACTTGTTTCATTACACTAAAAAGTTAGCATTCTTGCTAATGCTTTAAAGTAGTAGTGGTTTAAAGATAAAACTTCATCACAAAATGAAACAATCTTTAGGGATATTGCTACCTTATAGTTCTGAAGCACCGTGTTTCAGAAACACGTGTTACGGCCTTTGGAACAAACTATACATCCTGATTAAAAATTATACTGACTTGGAAACAGACAACTTGGAAAGTAAGGCATGTTCTAACTACTCAGCTCTACATACCTAGCACATAAATATAGACCTATGGACACGTGTATAAAATTTATTTACATATCTTCTTAAACACACTTTTCTCCTTAGAACTACCACAACAGCAGCTCCCTAATGGTCTAATACAGTGGTATGTTTCTTAGTCTAGGTAGGAAATTCCTCTGCCTATCTTGCACCTAAAGGTTTCTGAAAGAGTTATGAGATAAAAAGAGCCGGCATGTTTGTTTCATTAAAAGGAAAAAACAAACAAAAAAAATATTTTCAGGATACAGTAACACCTCCAGAGGACCAGCACTTAAGGCCTCATTGTACTAGTAGTCCACCAACAGCACTTACTTCTTTATAAGTAACTTTAAAAGTAACTGCACACTCAAATTTTCATACAGCCATTCATACAGCCAGAAGCTACGGCTGTAGACACACATTTCAAGTAGCTGAGATCAGAAGCAGCTCCAAGAGTATTTGACTGCTAGGAAACGATAATACTTCTCAACTAATTCCAACATTTATTAGAATAATGGAGTTACACAGGACTCTGCACAAAACTGAATGACAGTTGAATTTAACAGTCCCTGCTGGCTTGTTTCCTCCCAAAGCTAAAAGTTCAGAGAACTCAACATCTTCCAGGTCAGGAACTCCCTACCCCACGACATCGTTTTCCATCATGAAAACCACATTTGAACTGCTCACACACTACATTAAACTTAACAGAAACATGTTGGTCCTTTTAGTGCTAAAAAGCAGAAAAATGCACGGATCACAAAAGCTGAGAATCCCAATTTCATCCTTTAACTGCTCATTATCACTAGCAGATACCACAGCGCAACATTAAAACAAATATACAAACATTGAACAACCTGAGTTTTTTTACCAGAATAAGAAGCTACTACCACACTTCGCTAATGAATGGAGCTTGAGGAGAAAGCCTGAAGAACCATAATGATTTCCACCTAAAACAGTATCTGGACAAACTTTTGATACTTTTTATATTGTGAATAGGAAACTTTTATTATTCACTGGTAAAGTCAACCTTCAGGTCCTGATGCATAAGACTCAAGAAAAGCAGAAAAACTATAAATTAATTTTGGATACAGATCTGTAACATCCAAAGAGCCTAATATATCTGCTCAATAAATGGATTTTGAAGTCAACTGAAGCCCTCCTGTAAACGTCACCAGCGGACTTCCAGTTTCAGATTTCACAGAATTTTAAAATGCTCCTTGTAAAGTGTTTGAAGGTAATGTATCAATCTCCAGCTGCTGACCAAGAGGTTAAGTGTAGAGATTTATCATTTCGAATTACCAATATATATTTTGGAAATTACAAGATCCTTCAAAGATAAATATTGTCTTTTCCAAGCGTCTTGCCCAGCACACCCTAAATACTGGTATCAAACTGCTGATTGCCATTAACAGAACATTCATGCAAGAAAGTATCCAGAGACTAATAGGGAGCATTCTGCACCAGAGGACTAGCTGGATCTATTACCACAGAACACAATGTGCTCTGTTATTCTATTATCACCTTACCAATGTGCTGTTATTCTAATATTACCTTATATTGACCTGAGAGGAAGATTAATTTACCTTCCCAAAACTACACCTTTACAAGAAGATGCATTTTTTTTGCAAATAATAATAATAATAAAAAAATAATCCTACCAGTCTTAAGGGTCAAACGTTTTATATAAAGGCACTCAGCGTAATTTGCTGCAGACCTAATTCAAAGTCCACTGAAATTAAGTTCAAGACTCATCTATTTCAGTGTGGTTTGGATTAGGCCCCAACAACACCACCAGCCCCCAAAACACAAACAAACTCTCCTAAAAGTGTTCCAGCATTTTACAACTTGAATTCAAGTTATTTCAGCATAAGCCATACAAATTATACAGGTACATACATATACTTAACTAATGTCTACGGAAGCTATAAAGCACACTTCCGCCCCCCACC
>VWZL01006010.1:363-14382 GCA_013396915.1 Stercorarius parasiticus | reverse complement strand
CCCCAAAAAAAAATTCAATAGCATCAGAGTAAAGCTGACAGCAGCCAAACATCTCAGAAGAAAGTTAATGCCAGAATTAACTTCTATGTTCTTGTTCTATTGAATCAAATCAAGCTCTAGCAATTTAATTAAAACATGTTAAAATGGTGTTTCCGAATGACAAGTGAAGTGCATGCTTTGATCTGTAACATCCACACTTCCAGAAGATGAAACATTTAAAACCAAGTCCACATCTCAGGTCCACTAAAATATCATTCAGAGAAGAAAGACTACTTGCCGAAGTGCCGCAATTACTCACATGGATGTTATGCTTTGAGACCAAGCAGGTATTCACAAATAGGCAAATTAATCTCTGGGGCTCCTACTCCCAAGCGCTCTACTGATGCAATTTTTATTCGGGGCGCAAGGGGAGAGAAACAAGGGAGCGTCCAATATTCAAAACAACTGAGAACGACGCGCGACGAATCTGTGTAAAACGCTACTGGGAAGATCCCAGGATCCCGGAAAACGTCCCTATGGCACCTAAGCTCTCTCAGAGAAGGTCACTGGACGGGGCGGCGGGCCGTGATTATTAACCTGGCCTTTACGGGGGCCGAGCGCAGGGAACAGCGAGCTGCACACGCAGACACATTATCTCCCGCTTACCCTGGGCTACAAAGGGAAAGGCGAAGGCGGTCGCTAGGGGGGGAAGCTGCATCCTCCGGAGAAAGACGGTCCTACCTCCCTCCGAGCCGAGGACGGCGCCGGGAGAGCGGGGGGACGACGCAGCCCCCCACAACAGGAGGCGGCCGAAAGTGTGTGTGGGGGGAGAAGAGCGCCGGGAGGGCATCTCCCGGGACGCCCTCACGGGCCTCTCCACCACGGCCTTTCCCTCCCCTTAGGATCCCCGTCTTTTCCAAGGGGAGATTGATTTTGGGAGGGGTGTGGGAGAGGAAAGGGTCGCGGCTACTCACATGGGCTCCAAGGTTTTGCTGAGCCAGGATTTCAGCGCCTCGAAGTTTTCTATGATCATTTTAACCACCATCCAGAGCGGCCCGGGCCCCCCGCCTCCCCGGCAGCAGCAACAACAACGGCGGCGGGGTCCGCGCCGCCCCGCCGGCCGGTACCCCGGCTTCCCCCGCGCCTCCCTTCACCCGCCGAGGCCGCCTCCCGGTTCGGCAGAGGCCGCCTCGCAGGGGCCAGAGGCCCAGCGCCACGAAGGGGGCGGAACCACCCGAGCGGCGGCAGCGGCTGCTGCTCCCTGCGGGCCCCGCTCTCGCCGCTTCTTGGGCCGAGGGAGCGCGGTCCGGCCGCTCCGCAGTTCCCCCCCTCCCCCGCCTCAGCGGAGGGCAGCGCGACTGACAGGCCCCGAGCGGGGCTCCAAAACGCGCCGGCCAGCCCCCCGCGATCGGTCGGTCTGTCTCCCTCTCTCTCCCCTCAGCCGCAGAGCCAGGCAGAGTGAGGGAGCGAGCAGGTAAGATGGCGGCACCCCGCTGTCGCGAGAATAAGGAGTCTCGCGAGGACGGGCGGCGCGCGGGGGCTGGCGGGAGGCGCGGCCTGTGGCGACCATCGGCCCCGGCCTCAGGCCTGGCTGGGAGGAGCGGCCTGTCCCGCCCTCCTAGGGGGGGAGAGGCGTCCCCCGACCTGCCGGGTTGCCGGGAGAAGCGCTGCAATAAGGAAAGGCTTCCTGGAGAAGCAGAAAGGGAGGCACAGCGGAGTCCTCCCTCCCTCCCTGTCCTGACGCGAACTCTCACAAATGTTTGCAACTGACAGAAAAAATAAATTATTTCTTCTTAAAAACGATTGGAGTAAAAAATTCCTCTGAAAACATGGGTATTGGCAGCGCAGTGCCGTGTCTTCCCGGCTGTAGGCTGGGCCCTGCGTGGGGTGGGGTGAAGGGCTGCTGTGGGCCGGCAGGTGCCGATACCGATGGGCACATGGCGGTTCCCCGGCCGGTCCAGGCCCCGCAAGATGGACCTGATGGAGGAGCTGAGCCCACGCGGCTGCTCAGTCACCCCCAGAGGCAATGGCTGTGGGGCACACGGACAGGGCCCCCCCCAAAAAAACCAGCGCCCACCAGTGCGGGGCCTGCCCATGAAAAGTGGATGGACGCAGCGGCTCTTGCCAGAACCGTGGAGTAACGAAGCAGTGAAAGGAAATGGCCGTGGTGAATTTACCTCAAGTCGGTTTGGTGTGCTTCCAAAAGACTGGCATCTTACCTGAGCTCCCAAGTGAGCTCGTTTGCACAGTTGATGAACAAAGGTGAGTATTTTAAAAAAATCATTCACTCTGCCTTTTTCGAGGGCAGAGTGAATGACTCTTGGACTACCTCAGATAGAGAGGAACTTCAGGTAGTTCACTTAAGATTAGATGGCAATGGTGGTCTTGGCTGACCTGTCAAATTATGAGCATCCTGAAGTCCTACTACTTTTGTCACAACGGAGTTGGGATAATAGCAGAGGGAGCCCTAGAGAGCGGGGATGAAGCCGAGAAGACTCGTTTGGATATATGGCATGGGAACTCCAAGATCCGTCCCCAGCTTCATCCTGCCCTTGGGAAACCACAATGGAATGCTAGTACTTCTGTTTGAAACAACTCAATTTTACTTCATTGCATCTGTAACAGAGCAAAGATCATTGGCAATTATGACCCTTATTTACAATTTTTCATGCCACCGGGAAGCACTTAACCTCAGCAGAGAGACTGCCAAGAAATCCGGTATCTGAGACAGCTAAATAAGAGCTGGAGGAGGCTATGGCTGCCTGCACGCAATTATTTGTGGCTTAATTATCATCCTTGAAAGTTGGTTGAAAACTGGAGAGTCTGGCAAGCCAACCAAATAAACTGCCAGCTTAGTAGGTACTTCAGTGAGGACTTTCCAATTACAAGATATGCTTTGGTTTCCTTACATAGTGGAGAGTGAACAGCATAACCGGTCAGTAGACAGAAAATCACCAGAGCCTGAAATTCTCTGGAGACTGTTCTGTAGACATCTAAAAAGTCCTTGGCTCACAGTCAGCAACTTGGAAGTTAACTCCCCCTGAACACGTAAAAAGGGTCACTAAGCTTGGAATTCTGATGGGTCTTTGAAGGGACAGTCACACAGAAATTAGGCATTGTGATAAGAATCTAAATTTATTTTTGGATCTGGCTCTTAATCCTTTGCAAAAGCCAGTGTCTAGTGGAAATAATTCAGGCAAGCACTGTGTCAGTCCACTTCACTCTCATCATTGTAACTACCTTTGATCCTTGAATATGCAACGGCCAGCAAGAAAACACAGCCTCCAAGTCTTCCCCGCGTAAAATGTATGGATATAATCATGGTAGCAACTTCTCTGTGTTTGACATTCCATTTCTAAACTGCTTTCCTGCCATTCAGAAGCAGTGCTGTAAGTAAATGAAATTTGTGATCAGCAAAAGGACTTCATGAATACATTTTATGCACTGGGTAAGACTTGTCCGCATGTGGTAATTTTTGAACATTACCGTGTTCATAGAAGTATGCTGTTATCACCCTTCTGTTGCAATATTCAGAGTAACTAAAATAAATAAATAAATATGAGCTGATGACATTCCCAGTCCTACGGTTTGCAGACTTGAAATCTTAAGGTCTTATAAAGATTGAGATCCCACATCTTCAGAAGTGACTGCAATGTTCTGTAGCATTTTTGAGGCAATTTTCATTTCATTTCATGGCGGGAATTAGAGGAGTAGAAAGTGAAACTATTTATTAGATCTGAGGAAACCATTTCCTCTAAAATATAAAGTGGCTTCTACACATAACATGGTTTCTATTTAAGACACAACATCTTTAAGGTCTTAATAACAATTTTAAAAACACAAGGAATAGTCTTTTGTTAAATCAATCTTTAGTCACACATGAAATCAGTACTTTAATTGAAAAAAATCCTGAAGATCATGTTTCATTTAATGCAACATAATAGAGAATCTGTACAAAGGATCAAAGTAATTATTAACTTCTACAGTGTCATATTTTTGTGAGACAAATATGTTTCTGTTTCTTCCATAGCTGTTCAATGTAAAATTCATGAACAGTCCAAGGGAAAGTAAAACATACCCTAAATTTCATCCCTACCTGTAAAATTAAAGCCCTGAAGAAAATACCAAGGAAAAGAATGAATCTTTGAAAAGATTGGAAAGCGGCAAAAGAAGAATTGAACATGTTCTCCTCAGGTTTCAACAATTTACCACCTTCATTTAAAAAATCAGTTCCTGTTGCTAACTGCTTGTGATATTCTGTATCATGTATATGATCTATGGATACCAAATATTTAATGGGAACTAAATAATAGAAATCTGAAAAATACAAAAATATATATTATCTGGATTAATATAAGAAGTGTGATTAACATCAATAACTTAAAGTATAAATAAATTGTTATGTTAATAAAGTAATACAAATCTCATTCCCTTATTTATTCATGGATCAGAATTACTGATTCCTACCAGCCCTTTTGGCTTATAAAAACATTTTTAAGTTCTTCAGAGCAGTATAGATGTTTTCATGTATAATAACTCCCAAAGTTCATAGGTTTGGTGTGCGCTTAGTTTGCAGTAGTCTTATCTAACTCAGTTTAGTGACCTTTGATGTCTAAAAATAATGGGTTGTATTTATTCACATTTTTATTGTTCCACCTACTCACATGAGAGCTGAATGTTGCTAGCCAAGACAGAGATGTCAATCAATCAATTTTATTTCTGCTGACTCCTCTCCAAAGCCATTGGACTTCTGCTCATAAACAATCTTTGTCATTGTAAAGCTGCAGTTTTAAGTGTTAAAGATTTTTCTTTGAAAGTTTTCATTTTCTTGAATATCCCTAGATCTCTTTTTAACTCAGGTTTGTCCCTTAAATTTTTTAATACAAAAAGTAGTTGTAGAACTTTTTGTAGAACTTCTGGGCACATGCATCTTTTTGCCAAACCTATCCTACCTTCATCAGTCAGTGTTTGTCATACAGAAAAAAGGTTCATTATTATTCTTTTTATTTGTTTGTGTTTGGTTTTTCTTGTGTTTTTTTTTCTTTGTTTGTTTTAAGTGAGTTTAATTTTTTTGAAGCTGCCAGACTGGTCTATGGCATTATGAAATTTTTCAAGCTATCCTTCCAATGCTTCATCTTTTTTATTTAGGAAAATGCGATTGCATTTGCAATTGGATTTAAATGTTTGTCTCTGATTGTAGGTTTTGTACTAGTATTAAATGTGATTCTGGTTGTGCACAGCAGATGTAATCCACCAGTTCCAGATGTGAGGCCCCTAGCATCTCCCAGAAAAAGCATTTAAGCATTACAGGCCTCAGATATATCTGAGTGGATGATCTGGAGATCAAGGATTCCATGTCCTTGCAGTGTACCACGGCCCCTAGCATCAGAGCATGGGCTGAAACAGCAGGGCTGATGAAACTGGATGGCATCAGGATGGCTTGATGGAACAAAACTGGTTTTGTATGTTGTTCAGATTTTTAGTTTGTACTTCCATTGCGTTTTGGATTTTGCTGTGAGTTGCTCTTTATATATGTGTAAGTGTACATCTGTAGATGTACTGTCTTTGCTCTGTGTAGAAGGGTCAAATGATATTCCTCCTGATCTTCCTTGTCTGCTCCATAGCGAGTTTCATCTTGGGAGGCATCAATATGAGTTTTGAGGATAATGTCATGGAATGGGTCCAAACCTGAAGACTCGTCTTTCCATCCTTCACAATTAGCAAATATCTATCAATTCCTGAGCATCTGAAAGCTGAGGCACTGCTTCCTTTTATCCATAAATACACCTACTAGTGCTTCAACAGGGCAGCGTGTCAGCTTTGTGTTACTCTTACTTGACTGTGCCTCAGAAAGATCAATGTCTATGTAAATGTTTAGTCCTTTGCTTTTTTACTGTTGAATAGTGAATTCAATCAAATTGAGCCATTGCCACTTAAAAACTAGGGCCTGTAAAAGCTGTCAGAGCGGATGGTCTTTAAGGTCTGAATGTCTTCCTCTAGTCTTGAAACCAGAAAAATTTAATCATGAAATATGCTGTGGATATTAGACGACTTTCTGTGACCATGGTCTTTCTATACAACAGACCTAAGCTATAGGGTTGTGTATCTCTCCTGCGTTCCTGCAGGAAGAAGATAGGTGATACAGATGGAGAAAAGGGCTCTACTTGAGCAAGGGGGTTGGACCAGATGACCTCCAAAGGTCCCTTCCAACCTCAACCATCCCACGATTCTATGAAAGGCTTTTGGCAGAGTGTCCCAAAGCCACAGGTGTTTGAAGTATTTGTAGCTGGTGCACATAGCATTTAGACTGAGATTGCAGGTCACAGAATTGGGCATTGCTTTTTTGAACTGACGTAACAGTTGTTTAACAGGTTTTCTTGAAAGCCAAGGTCAGAGTTGTTAAAGTCAAAAGTCAAATGTACAAACTGTGTGGTTTTTATTATTGTTTAAATATAGAGACATTACCAGTCGTGAACATTTAACAACCAGCATCACGCTTCTGAAGTCACGCTATGCTAAGTCTATATTGTGTATCTCTAAATGGCCTCATGTTTTACAAAATAAAATGGGTCAATTTCGTAATACAAGATGCTTGTGTTGTGGAACCTCATTAGCTTGTACTAACGCGGGGACAGCTTGTTGTGTACTTGCTCATTAGCTTGTACCAACGCAGGGACAGGATTGCTCCACTTTGCCAATGGCAGCAAAATTAAGCTGAGCCCCAGCTTGTGCCTATGGGAAGGATGACTGGGAAAGAGCCCAGGGTGTAATTAATACCTCTTCTTCTTCCCAAAATGTGGTGGAGCAGGAAAGGAAAGACACAGCTCATAACTCTGCCTCTATGACACCATCCAGCAGAGCTTCATCTTCCAGAAATCTTCTTAGTGCAGTCAGCAAGTACCAACTGTGTCATTCTGGTCTGCGTGAGCCAACGATTACGGGGCAGAGCCACACTTGGATGGATTTGTGCAGGCACGTGGGGGTAAGCGGCCGCCCACGTTCCCCAGTCCCCTCCGGCAAACCACTGTGACGGAGGCAGCAGCAAGGCTCCTGTGCTTTGCAAGAACACGGTGGCTCTGTGAGCCCGGCAGAGGCTGGAGGCAGCTGTGACGCTGATGACAGCACTGCGGTCGCAGCTTTCGTGTCATGAAGCACATGCCCTGTGTGTTGGGGGAGAGAGTCTGGCTTCGAAGTAATTAAGTAGATCCACCCCAAATGTTATTTCCAAACTCCTGTCTGCTTCTTCTTCTACATCAGCTCTGCTCTGTTTTTGGCCATAAGCCTAGAGTTTTGGGCCACATTGCACAGCACGTGGACTATTGACTCCTGGTGTGGCAGATTTTGAGTTGGTGCTTTCTAGTGTATTTTGCTATGCAAATCCCATGCAGAAATAAAAGGCACAGTATCCTTTCTGTTTCAGATGTTAGTCATACACAAACCACAGGAGGAGGCAAGCAGGATCTTGATTTTGCCCTTGCTGCTACCACTTATGCCCAGCCCACCTTCCCGTTAAATTGAACAAGTGTAGAGACAAATTATTTTTCCAAGGCAGTCTTTGTGCAGGATGCACCATGCCAGAGGTAAGGCTTTCCCGAGCCATGGTATGGACCTCCTTTGCCTCTGAGATGGCTCAGCTATCTAAGATCATCATCAAACTTGTAGTAAATGAAAAGCCCCTGCAAGGGGCAGAATGTACTTTACGCATTTATCTTGAAACCACTAATTTAATTTTAATTATAAATAAATACTCCTTTCAGTTAAAACTGAATGCCAGCCATTGTTAATGATGGCTCTGACAAGGCACGTGACTAACCCAGCAAGGACGGCTTCATATGACCGATGTGAGAGCTCCATGTTGAAAGTATTAGAAACACTGCCAAAGAATTTTAAAGGATACCTTCTATCATATTTGAGGTGAAAGTTGTATTGTTTATGCTATCTATCCTTCTTTGAAGTAGACGACTGTGTATAGAATCACTTATGGTGAAGCCATGAAGTTCTTGGTTGTACGAGTTCTTCCTACAGGAATATACAAATAAATCAGTCCTGAGAGGATGAGGCTATCTAATTTCATTTCTGTTACTGTTTGTTTTGGGTGAGTTATTTGGCTTACAATTAGACAATTAAAAAGGATCTAATTTTAGCATTAAAAAGGTTATTTAAATCTTTTTTGTGAACAATTTGTTAGATAAATTATTATTTTAAAGTTTTCAGATTGCCCACCGCAGGGATCAGGATTTCTCTAACTGATTGGATTATTGAACATTACTGCAGTATTACAAATATTGGAAAAGTGCCGTCATCCATTGTGCATGGCAATTTTATATTTTTCAACCGTCAGGTCTTGGAAAACACTTTCAGGAAGTCTGGAAGTAAAATACTTTTATAAGTGTTTTAATTTCCATTTGAAGCAACGTTTGATTTTCCTCTGTAAGGAAGCTGAAACGGTGCAGTGCTTTAAGATTTTGTTCTCTCGGCTGCCTACAGGCCTCAGCCCTGATGTCAACGTGGTCAGATTTGCTTAGGTCAATGCTGCTGCAGAGCCAGAAGGGGGAGCACAGACATTATTTCTTCTTCGTCATGTAGCGGCAACTTGGATTATTTCACAGAGGAAGATCACTAAATCTATTTTTAGAGGAGGTATTGTAGAATACTTTCTTCCTTCTTTTTTTTTTTTTAAGTTTTTTAAATAAGATTTTAAAATAAGATTTAATGAAGGGAAATTAAGAACTGGGTATTTTCATCAATTCTTACCAAGCAAAAAAAAAATGTTGGCAATTTTATGAATGGCTGGTATAGCATTTTAACATTTTGAACACCTTTTACAGAGTTTTTTTGCATTTTCATCTGCAGCCACTGAGGAAGGTGAAGCTTATCAGAATCCAAATATGGTAGGAAAGCTTGCTTCACTTCAGTCTAATTAATATTAGAAAGTGTCTCTAAGCATATTTGTATTCTAACTTCAGATCATATATTTACTCAGTAATTTTCAGAGGTATTCAGATACTGAAAATGTTATTTTAAAGACACAAAGCATACATAAATTCTGTCCAACTTTTTAATAGTAGTTGTTAGAACTTTTCATATCTCACATCTGTCATAATTTCTTACATTTCTCAGTTGTTATAATTTCTCATACAACTTAGATGCTCCTGACTTTGTAGCGGAAGTTATCAGAAAGTGCCTTGTTGCACCCTGATAATCATTTCTACTCCTTAATCTGTTGATATAGGAGAGTCGCACTGCTTTCCTGCAGCAGGACTTGTGTGAAGCATTTTTAAGAATTCCCTGAATAAAATTAAAATTTATAATCAGTGTGATGGCTTTGTGGTACTGTGAAATGATTCATTCATATGCCTTTGGTTTTGCCTCAACTGGCTTCTGTGTGGGATTTGTGAGAGCAGGACCCGAGGTCATCTATGGGTTACTCTTTCCGAAAGTGGGCATTTGCAAGGGATGTGTGGCATTATGAACTTGGTCTTGTCCTCTTGGATAAGCGTAGTTAAATACTGCTCTTGCTCTTCAAACTTTGGTCCTTTTGCTACTCCCTGTGAGATAAATTACAGCTCCAGTAAAAGAATGGAAGCTTAACCAGTGAGTTTTTTCCTCACAGAAGTGTAAGTAGATTTTGCGATAGATTTAAATGAAACTAGCTTTTTTTCTTATTTCCTTTCATGCCAACATCTGTCTTTTGAATAGTACCATACATGTTCCTTCAAATCTCTTCCTAGAGTCAGTGTTCTTTGCAGAACTGCTTGTGGGTGGTCAGATTATTAGTGATGTTTATTTGTACTTGAAATTAATCTCATAGATCCTTTTGACTAGGTTTAAACTTCAGGTCCTAAAGGCATTAACTCAGGAAAACTCCACAAATAGAATTATTTTGGTGGACACTGAAATAAGATAGGGAGAATACTACTTATACTGTGTTCTGGATATGCTACTGAATGTATTATATTCTGAGCACATATTCCTGTGCTGACACTACAGGGTGGTCATGCTCACAAATTCAGGAGTTTATATTTTAGAGTAGTTCTGTTGAAGCCAATGGAACTGCAGCCTACAGGAATCTTTTCATTGAGCATATTCATCCCTAGGATAGCCCTGCTGCCATAGTGATTGAATTCAGTTGAAAATTTCCAAATTTTACAATTGAAAAATTACCAAAAAAGAAGAAACAGAAAAAAAAAAAAGAAGAAAGAAAACCTAACAGAAACAAAGTACACAGAACCCCACAGAAGGGGAAAGGATTTGTAAATGCCTATTAAGAATTGTAAGGGTGAAGGTATGCCCTCTAACCAAAGAGCGTTTGTGTTAGCCAATATATTGATGGAGAATAACCTATTAAATCCCAGTAAGACGGAGGGTTTTCTGGTGGACAGAAGTAGGCATTTGGAGACTCCTGTGCTCACAATACAGTCCTTTGGTAAAAGGACCCCACCAGTAGTGGTCCCCATTTGAGAAGTACTGGATACTCTGCTGAGCTGATAGACAGTAATTCTCCTGTAATTTCTCATTAGAGAGAGAAAGCCACAAACCTTATCAAATTCAAAACATGACAGAACATGGAAATGCATATTCTGGCAGCTGGCACAGAACTCATTGTCATCAAAGGCATGATGGAGACACAACATCCCAGAAGCTCAATGGTTCACAACAGACGTAGCCCTGGTCCTTCCCTCTTCACACAGCATCAGCCAATGCTGTAGACTGAGGACACCAACTCCAGGAATCTGTGGTTATCTCTAGACTAACAGGTCCTATTCCAGAGGTCATTTTTTCTCTATAGATTGTCAGTGGCCCAGGTCCAGGCAGCATGGAGTCTCACAGTGATGGCCATGACTAACTAGCTTGTTACATACAAAGGGCTGTAGTGAATGGGACCGTATCTGGCTGGTGGCCAGTCACCAGCAGTGTTCCTCACGGCTCAATTGTATGGCCAGTTCTGTTCAACATTTTTATCAATGATCTGGATGCAGGAGTTGAATGGACCCCTAGTAAGTTTGCTGATGATCCTAAACTGGGAGGTGCTGTTGACTCTCAAGGAACAAGAAGCCTTGCAGAGGGATCTAGATAGACTGGAGCATTGAGCAATCATCAATGGCATAAAATTTAACAAGAACAAATGCCAGATTATGCGCATGGGACAGAGTAACACTGGACACAAGTATAAGTTGGGGGAGAAGTGGCTGGGGAGCAGCCCTGCAGAAAGGGGTCTGGGAGTGCTGGTCGACAGTAGGCTCAATGAGTCAGCAGTGTGCCCTGGCAGCCAAGAGGGCAAACCGCATCCTGGGGTGCATCAAACACAGTATAAACTGCTGGCCAAAGAATTGATTATCCTACTGTATTTAGCATTGGTATGGCCTCAACTTGAGAGGTGTGTGCAGTCCTGGGCCCCACAGTGTTAAGGTACTTGAGTGCATCCAGAGAAGGGCAACAAAACTGGTGAAAAGGCTGGAAGGAGTGTCCTACGAGGAGCAGGTCAGGACTCTGGGTTTGTCTAGTTTGGAGAGGAGGCGGCTGAGGGGGGACCACATTGCTCTCTACAGCTTTCTGAGGAGGGGAAGTGGAGAGGGAGGTGCTGATCTCTTCTACCTGGGATCCATAGAATCATAGAATTGCCTAGGTTGGAAGGGACCTTTCAGATCATCTAGTCAAACCATCAGCTTAACACTGACAAAAACCATCACTAAACCATATCTCTAAGCACTATGTCTACCTTTTAAATACCGCCGGGGATGGTGACTCAACCACTTCCCTGGGCAGCCTGTTCCAATGCTTAATAACCCTTTCAGTGTAAAATTTTTTCCTAATATCCAATCTAAGCCTCCCCTGGTGCAACTTGAGGACGTTTCCTCTTGCCCTATCACCTGTTACCTGGGAGAAGAGACCGACCGCCACTTCTCTACAACCTCCTTTCATGTAGTTCTAGAGAGACAGGACACATTGGAATGGTTCAAAGCTGCATCAGGGGAGGTTCAGGCTTGGCATTAGGAAACATTTCTTTACCAAGAGGGTAGTCAAACACTGGAACAGTCTTTGTAGAGAGGCAGTCAATGCCCCAAGCCTGTCAGTGTTTAAGAGGCATTTGGACAATGCCCTTAATATGTTTTAACTTTTGGTCAGTCCTAAAGTGGTCAGGCAGTTGGACTAGATGATCATTGTACATCCCTTCCAACTGAAATAGTCTACTCTACTCTACTCTATTCTAACCCAGAAATTACAGTCGTTCAACCCAGAGAACAAGACAAAATATTAATTATATAGAACCGATGCTACATTTTTAGGTGATGGGCAGACTAAATTATCCTTCCTTCATGAATTTCTACTTTTTAATTTCCACACCATCTCTTCCTGACAAATCAAAAAAACCCCACATTTCCCCAGCACTATGTTTATGTATTTTTCATTTAGAGAGTCCAAGGGTACTTAGCTATGGCGTTCACGGGGATGGAGCTCAGCTCTAAGTTCTCCTGGTACAACAAATTGCTCAGCCATTAACTTTGCTTTTTCCGTTTTCTGTTTCATGGTTTGTTACTTCTGGAGAGGAGATAACCCCACTGGCTGCAGCCAGGTTAGCCACTGCACTTGTGGCAGCAGCAAGCACAGCAGCGACAGGAGCCATGGCTGTCCGCTTCTACTACAGCAACGATTTGTGATGGACCCACCCTAGCTGTCCTTCAGAAAGGCTTCAAAAT
This sequence comes from Stercorarius parasiticus, assembly GCA_013396915.1. NCBI lineage: Eukaryota > Metazoa > Chordata > Aves > Charadriiformes > Stercorariidae > Stercorarius > Stercorarius parasiticus. The sequence continues at coordinate 1,705 of VWZL01006010.1, read as the reverse complement.
AAACGGCTAGGCAGCATGAAAAGCAATTTTTAGAATGTAGCTTTAATTGTTGTTAAGTAACACTTCTCTGTCTCAGGCCACCATCACCAGTAATATCACAGGGAGCCCCTCAAGCCACAGGACCCATTGGTTGCTGTTGTAACTGGAGGCAGAACAAATGTCAGCATGTGTTTGGGCTTCTGAAGCTCTTAGAAGGGCAAAGAGCAGCCCTTCCCACCTCAGCCAGAATGTCTCCTGAGAAGCTAGAAATACCCATGGCTGCTTTTTGGAAGGTGCTTTGGTTTCTCTGCAGCATCAGGAGAGCAGCAGAACTTCCAAAAGTCCAAAGTCACCCAGACAGTTGGCCACCACCCCATAAAGTAGCTTGTGTGCAAAGAACGGAACATGAATCTCACTGCTGTCATGTACAAGAGGGCTCGGCTGCTTTTCCACTGTAAGTAGCAACACATGATAACTTGAAAAAGCTGTGGTTGGATTTACACCATGTATTCTCCTATATATACCTACGTCAAATTATTGTAGGAGCTACCAAAAGTATATTCCACTTGTGAAATAGCAACTTATTCATTTCAAGTCCTTTCAAAGTCTTGTCTTCCTCAGAAGGGTGGCCATCATTATTGGCACAAACAGGCTATTAGGGAACAGACGTCCTGCACAGAGAAAGGTCCCGATCATCCTTTGATCTCCTCTACCTTCCCACTGGCCCTGTGCTCAAATGTTGAGTGACAAGAAGGTCCAGACTTGTGTCTGGGTCCTGACTGTGATGTTGCCTTGCTCTTGCAGCATGAAGTGGTGATGCTTTGCTTTGAGTCACAATATATGCCAAGCGCTGATGGGAAGGAGGAATTGAAAAATACAGGTTCAAAGGTGCTCAGAAACTCAACTGTTCTGGTCTCTCTGTTTCTTGGAGTTACCCCTCCATGTTTTAGAGGCTACGGTCTACAAGAGAGGGCCAACCACATGGTCCAGAAGAGGGCCACAAAGATGATCAGAGGGCTGGAGCATCTCTCCTACGAAGACAGGCTGAGAGAGTTGGGGTTGTTCAGCCTGGAGAGAGAAGGCTCCGGGGAGACCATAGAGCAGCCTTCCAGTACCTAAAGGGGGCCTACAGGAGAGATGGGGAGGGACTCTTTATGAGGGAGTGTAGCGATAGGACGAGGGGTAACGGTTTTAAACTGAGAGAGGGGAAATTTACATTAGATATTAGGAAGAAATTCTTTACTGTAAGGGTGGTGAGACACTGGGACAGGTTGCCCAGGGAAGTTGCGGATGCCCCTTCCCTGGAAGTGTTCAAGGCCAGGCTGGATGGGTCTTTGAGCAACCTGGTCTAGTGGGAGGTGTC
>VWZL01006008.1:57427-177569 GCA_013396915.1 Stercorarius parasiticus | reverse complement strand
GAGGAGGAGCCGCCGCCGCCCCCCGGGACGGGTGTGTGTCCGCGTCGCCGCCGGGCTGCGGGGGGGGGCAGCCGGGGCCGACGAGCCCGCAGGCTGCGGTCTGCCTGCTAATAACGCAAAACCAACAAACGCTTTGAATTATGCCTTCAAGATCCAAGGCATCTTTAAACTCCTTCATAATCTTGTTTAAACAACATTCGAAGCTATTATTTTATACTTCTCTTTGTTAATAAACCTTTATTAACAGTTAGTCTCAGAGAAATTCTGATACTGTGAAGTTTCACACTTAACAGTCTCATAAATCTCATTAAAAGCAACCTCCGAAGGCAAGAATTAGTCTTACTGCTACAACTGCTGTGCGAGCAATATAACGCTTGCCCAGATGTGGAAGTGACAAGCCAACATTTTTTTTTAACTAAATTTGCAGAGGGCGTTGTCTAGCAGAAGGGGCTCCTGCTCAGGAGACCGTTGCCCTGGTGGCCACGCTCTGTCTGGGTTTGAGGATGTTGGTGGATCTGGAGGTAGCGAAAGTGCTGCTGGAGCTGGAGGGGCTGCTCATTTAGAGCTTGACTTGTGCTTCCTGGTTGTGAACTCACTGAACTTCTGTGTTAATACAGCATGGAAAGCTTTCTTTGATACACCAAGTCCGAATAGCTTTTAATTATTAACTCTGGAATAGGTGTTCTTTTTCTTCTGAAGCAATTAAGTGTCTTTGATAAGAGTTCAGCTTTCACCTTTTGTATGTAAGTATGTAATTAACCTTAATACAAATAGCCCTTGTGACAATGGGGGTAATTCTTTGGGCAAAGGTACTTCACTGGTCATGCATACGGAGGTACTTCACGTGCCTCCATGCATCGAGGCCTAAACTTTCAGGGTTTTTTTTGTTTGTTTGCGTTGGTTGCTTGTCTTAGTGCCCGCAGCAGTTTCAGGTAGTTCAGCAAGACATTGCCAGCATTAGCATTCTAAAATGCCAGCTATGTGTATTCTTAAAGGTTACAATCCTGCAGGTGCTTGACCTGGCTTAGGTCCGGCTGTTGCTCTGTAGCTGTCACCTGCGTGGGCTGTCTGCGGGTGGTGGTACCCCCAGGCTCCCGTCTCCACTCTGAGAGATGCCTCTTCTACCACTGCTGGCGATGGCATCAGCCGCGTTTGGCTGCTGCAGGGATTGCGCTTTCAGTCGTGCATCTGCACCTGTAGCAGGCTTTCTTTAAAAACCAATACAAAACAGAAAAACAACACCCAAACCCACTCTTTCAGTGGTTAATGCCACACTGACTGCAAAGTTAATGCAAGGCCTGATCATACCTTCTTCTGTCTTAAATTTCTGTCACCTCAGGAGTGGGGCACAAAGAATAAGTCTCTTTACCCTGTGAACGTCCTTATCTCAGCAGCGCCAGAATGATTTGCTGGGAAACCAGAAAATGATTTACTATCTCATCTGTTATCACGAATACGGGGTAGTCTAGGGAGCTGAATTAGTCCCAGGACACTTAGAGGCAAGGTCTACATCTCGGTTTCAGGTTGTGTGTCAGCACCTTCTGGTTGCCGTTAGGGGATTACGGTAACCTTTGGTATGGCTGTAGCTGGCGATAGCTGCCCTTCTTGGAAGAGAGTGTGGGAATGTCTTTAGCTGTAGCGGCTGGTGTGTCCTTCCCTGCGTGTCTGTGATGGACTGGCAAACCTGAATATTCTGTATTCAAGGCCAGAACCATCTTTACCTTTGTTGTGTGTATGCTAGAGCCGTGTTAATGCTTTTGTCCCTCTTGGACAGTACAGCCAGCAGCGTTAACTCACCACTGAATTTTCTTGCTGTGGTTAGTGGAAGGTGAGACCGTAGCACTCTCAGCAAGTGGAGGCTGGTCTGAACAGTGACGTCTAGGACCAGTTAGCTCACGAAGCAATGAGAATGGTGCAGAACCATCAGCATCGCGTACTGTCAGTGCCTCTCACAGCTCCAGGTTTGAAGAAGAGAAGTAATGGTGTGGAGGTGGTGTGTGCTGAGCGCTGTACAGGGACCCTGCTTCTTACTCTGCTTCTGTAAGGGAAGTTGCCACCCTCCCGGCATACAAACTCTTCGGTAGCCCAGCACTGGAGCTGATTCAGGCATGGTGGCAAAACCTCCTGTTATTAGCCTTTGGGAGCAGGATAGAGCTCCGCTTGCCCGTTTCCCTTTAAGAGCAAGAGTCTGTCTGAGTTTTAGATGCCTTAGTTATGCCTGTAGCTAATAGCTCTGTTTCATCAAGAGTCCAGTCAGATGAGGGGTCTACTTTAAAAAGAAACTTGAAAAAGGTTTTGGTTATACCCTCTCTCTTTCCCCTCACCAGAAACAACCTGAGGTGATGAGGTTTTCCCTGTTAACACCAAGGGGCTGCCTGATGCATCAGTGGCCATCGGCTTCAGTGAGCCTGGGTTTTTACCTGGTTTGGGTATGGCATGTCATGGCCTCTAGAAACAGCTACAGAGCAAGGCAGAGGCTTTTTTCTGTGATAGGAGCAGGAATGTAGAGAACTCGTTGCTTTCTTCGTTCTTAGGGCAAAGGTTTTCCTGCTGCTTGATCTGTTTTTTCCAGGAGGGAGGGGAGAGTAAGGGATTGGAGAAAATAACCCTCCTCCTCTTCTTGCATGGTTTACTTCATTAAATCATCAGCCATCAAGCTGATAGTGTACTTGCTACGCTCTCGGTCTGCGCTGGTGTGCTGAGGCAGCAGGGCACAGGAATGAAAATGGTTCTGGAGCATGTTGGGAATCCTGCTCTTGTCCTCGCGTAGAAATAGCAGGGCTATATGGAGCACACCGCAGAATGCCTGTGCAGCCTGGTCTGCCAGCGCAGGCGGGGACCGGCCTGAGCTGGGACTCGGTGGAGGAGATCGTCCTTGGCGCGGTAGGTGCAAAGTCGGGGCTTGCTTGTCAGCTCCCTGGTTTCTGTTGTGCTGCTGTCGCTCCCCCGGTAGATCGGTGTGGTAACCCACCAGTTCGCTGTCGAACCCGCACCTGGCAGTGCGGCTTTGGGATTGTGTCCGCTGTGCTTCTGCTCCAGCGCTTTCTCCGGGCACGTACCTGTTACGTCTCCTGTCCTTCCTGTGAGCGCAGACGGCCTTTTTGCCTGGAGGCATGCTTTATTTTTACCCTTATTTCTGAGAGGATTTCACAAGCAGTTGGATTGCTCTGTGTGTTTGTTTCTCTTGCCTGTTCCCACCCTGCTCGGATGGATTAAGGCAGTCTCCCTCCTTGGTTCCTGGTGAGGGGTTCTCACTACCGTGTGACAGCGCTGGCAGCAGCCCAGCGTGTGCCGCCTCGGCTCCGGGCTGGGAGCTGACGGCTCTATGTGGACGTATAGCCTCCTACGGTGTGCTGGCTGTAAGGAAACCATGCTCAAAAGAGGAGGAAATACAGTAACTCTCAGTCTGGGGAGCGCTGGAAATCATGTGAGAGTGTGAGAAGCAGCGGTGGAGTGCCTCATGTCCATTTTTAGGAAGTACTTAATAAGAGGAGGTGTTCACAGTGTCCTCTTCTCAAGGCTGCACTTACATGGGAGGACTGCTTTTCACCACTTTATTGTTGTGGAAAACACGGCAAAGGGCAACCACTTGACATTTATCTGTGTGCAGCTATGGTCAGGGGTGAACAGCTGTGTCCTTGGTGTGTGCAGGTCACGCGTACTGTGTCTTCAAACTCTGTCACTCCTGCGGCAGGCAGTGCTGCTGTTGTAGGTGAGAGCATGAGGCACGCTCCTTCCCTGGCATTTATAAAGCATAGCTTGTGTCCCAGTAATTGTCCTTCATGGTCACAGAGTAAATCAGAGCCAGCTTGCAAACCCAGAAGCCTTGACCTCCCGCAACCCAAACTGTTGCTGATGCTTCCTCCGTGTCCACTTTCCCTGACCCTGCTTCCTTTTGCCTCTTCCTGCAAACTCATGCGCCTCTCAAACTGGTCTCTCTGTTACTCTAGGTCTTCCTGAGCTGAGAGGATGAAAATTGGCGATTGGAAAGTCACCGTCACCATCCTAAGCTTCATCCTAACTTCTGGAGTCCCAGTTGATGTATTTGGGAGTACGAGCCTGCGAGAGTGTCCACTGTCCCCTTCCACAATTTAGACAGCGGCTTGGAGCATGCATCACTGTAAGGTTTACATTATTTCAGCGCAAGCAGTGACACTGTCCCTTTCCCACTTGGTGCAAAGGGGTTTATTGCACGATGGAGCTGCCTGGGTAAAATGGTCCTGAATCCTGGACCCCCTCCTGCCCTGGGGGTCTCATCCTGCTCCCCCGGTTTGTGCTGGGCAGCAGTCCCTGGGCCCGCTCATACCAGACCAGTCCCTGCCCACCCCACCGTCACCTGCTTCCAGTGGCGTCAGCCAGCCCCTGGCTCCTCCGTCCACCTGACCTTCTCTATCCCTTTCTGCACGCTGTGATTCCAGAGCGGGATGGTTGGCCACCGAAGCTGCCATGTCGTCCCTGACGACCTCCAGTGAGGGAGAGAACTCTGCTCCCAGATTTGTTGTTGGTTCCAGGGATGATGAGACAGACTTTCTGGGATCAAACATGAAGACAGACGAAACCGATTTCTTTGAAGACGATGAAGAGGAGGAGTCGGTAAGGAGGTCCCGGTGGTCTGGGTTGGAGCATCTGTGCAGAATTCCTGGGTCTCCGCAGGCAGTCGGGACCACAGGGGACATGGCACCGGGTTGTGTGGCACAGCCGTGGGGAAGGGCAGTGTCACTTGTGACAGGACATATTGCGTTGTCATGCGGCCATACTCGGTGCCTCATGCTGCAGTAAATTCTGACCTGTTCGCTTGCAGGCCTTTTTCAGGTATGGTAGTGGATTTCCTTGTCCTAGCCACTTAACCTTGACGCTCCTGTAAACCTTTCTGTTTCACCGGGGGAATTACTGAGGAAAACTCTGGGAACTGTGGAAAGGGCAAATGTGTGTCTGCAGAGAGGAAGTGTTTACTCTTTTCTGTAATCTCCAGAAACAGGACGCAGGAAGGAGAATGATCTCCAGCTCCTGACTGCTTTTGGCCCCTATTCAGTGCTACGTTAAATGTTTCATTTGCTGTTCTCCTTGTGGGACTTTGATGCTGCAGGGCCATTGCTGCTCTCTGTGCGAATTGCCGGGACTGTACGCCAGCGCAGTGGTCGTTTCCATTGCTTCTGTACCCCGAGTCTCCATTGCAAGTGGATCGTTGACTTAGGAGCCCACGTGGGCTCCCTTCAAACCCACCCAGTGTTCTCTGCCTTGATGCTCAGTGAAGAGCTGGTTATCAGGTGTGGTGAAGGATTTGGAAGCCCTTTCGCTTCCCAGGTGTTGTTTTTGCTGTGGAACCTTGGCTTTGCAAGTCAGTGCAGTAAATTCTGAAGTCTCAGCATATGGTTTGAAGCCACAATTGTTTGTGCTGGGTAACCTGCAGTCCTGTGTGTCTCACTTCAGGTGATCTCACGACATCTAATCTTGCTTGGGCCAGAATTAATCTGTCAGGAAAACGTCCAGTCTAGATGGTGATGGGAAGTCCGCCACAGACCTTAGCCCGTTCCTCCATTAGGGTTACCACTGCTTTTTAAATACACACCTTCTCTCTTGACTTAGACTTACTCAATTACATCCCAATGGATCTTGGTGTAACTTTGCCAGATATACAGAAGAGCACTTGGTTCTCTTCTACTCATAGCTACTTACTCTTGTTACCTCCCCTTCATTTTCTCTCAGATAAGACAAACAGACTGAGCTCCTGGACTTTTTTGCTATAAAACATTTGCAGCTCTTCTCTGAGCCTGCCTGAGTCCACCAGCTATCTGTGTGAGTTACGGGCCAGAGAACATGATGTGGGATTCCAGCCCCTGCTGCTTGTTCAGGTGCCAGATACTTATTTCTGACCTTAGCTTTAGCGCCCAGTAGAAGGAGGAGGTACGTATTACTTGGCAAAGAAGTGGTTGTTTTGGGCTGCTCCGTAATGATGTCGCCCGGTGGACTCTAGTGGGAGGTGGAAGTGTGTATGGGTTTGAGTCTATCAGGAGCTGTGAGTGCATGTGTGGAAGAAAATCACCTGTTTGTTCTGCCTTGCTGCATTTCTATACTGTTGTGGTTTAAATTCAGTAAAGTAATTGATGCTGTCCTGAACCGTTGTCTGTCTTCCCTTAGCCACCTGAACGGCAGATTGTGGTTGGAATCTGTGCCATGACCAAAAAGTCCAAGTCAAAGCCCATGACACAGATTCTGGAGCGTCTGTGCAAGTTTGAGTATATCACAGTGGTGATTATGGGGGAGGACGTTATTCTGAATGAACCGGTGGAGAACTGGCCCTCTTGTGACTGCCTAATATCATTCCACTCCAAAGGTAAGAAGTCTGTGGCAGGCCTTAGCCTACTGGAGATCTGGGCAAGGGAGCTTCCACTCATTCTCTCCCCCTCTCCCTGTATTTCAGGATTCCCCCTGGATAAAGCAGTTGCTTATGCCAAGCTGTGCAAGCCATTTCTGATTAACGACCTTGATATGCAGTATTATATCCAGGACAGGTAGGTGTCTGTGATCCACTGAAGTCCCTTCCCTCTTCCTTTGCCTGATTTCTCTTCTCAGCATGCTGGGCAAACTTTATCTTCCTGACCACAAGCAAATGCATGAGGTGGGGAGGAAGGGGACCTTAGCAGCCCTTAGGGGTTGTTTATCGAAAACATGGAGGGGAATAGATTTGGGGGTAAAACCATTGAGACTTGGCATGTTTCGTTTTCTGGTGCAAATGTAAGGAATGGCTGGATGAAGTAGGAAGTAGAAGAGATCTCACAGAATGAGACTGCCGCAACTACGACAAAAAGACTAGTCTCTGAGTAAGAGGGCCAAGCAGTAGGATGGGGTTCTGGGACAGAAACTGGTCTCATTCTGAGGAGGGTATGTTGGTCAGACACTTCAGGAGGCTTCTCAGTCAGCTGTTGGTAAAGGCAACCAGCAGGCACGTCCTTCAGGGCACACAGCCAGGCTGCTTTGGCTGCCTGTGGGTAGGGCTCATGCCAGACCCCAGCCTCCTGCCATGTCTTTGGGTTGTGCATAGTGTTCCTGTGGGTGCTGACAGGCAGCATGAGGTGTAACTCCAGTGAAATAATTGCAGTTTTCCCATTGACATCAGATGAAAAGAGGCTCTGCTGCATCTGCCTGGCCTGGGCGTTGGGCAACTTAGCGTGACGGGCACCCTTCGAAGGGCAGGTCTGGGTAGCGGCGTGTGCTGAGTGTGCTGCTGAGGATTGGGCATGTGCTAGTAAATGAGTACCCATGTTTAAGCCAGGTAGAGATTTACTCTGGGACATCTCTGGAGCAGGACAGAGGCATGCCGCATAGCCTGTAGGTCTCCTCTGGAGAGCACGTGCTGAGAAGTATTTGCTCTCTGTCTTGAGGCTTTTTGGTGTTCATCTGACTTTGTTCTTCATCAGTGGCATGTACTGAGGACCTTCTAGACTCTTCTGACACTGTTTCCGTCCTCTACAGGCGTGAAGTGTATCGGATCCTTCAAGAAGAGGGAATAGACTTGCCCCGCTATGCTGTGCTCAATCGAGACCCTGACAGACCAGAAGGTCAGTGTCCAGGCTTTACTGAAAGCCATTTTCACATGCTTTACTATTAGAGATATTCTGCAGAGAACAGGTACTGATAGTCAGCTTGAAGAAGCCTGATTCACGAGTCTGTTGTTTTTTTGCGGACAGAGGTCCCAACAGCCAAACTGGCTACGGGCCGGGACCGAAGGGCTGCGTGCTAGGGCTGTCTCACCCTTTCCTGACATGCTGCTGCTGCGCTTTGTCTTCAGAGTGCAACTTGGTAGAAGGAGAGGACCACGTGGAGGTAAACGGAGCTGTTTTCCCAAAGCCGTTTGTAGAGAAGCCGGTCAGTGCTGAAGACCATAATGTGTATATTTACTACCCGACGTCAGCAGGTGGGGGCAGCCAGCGGCTCTTCCGGAAGGTGAGGATGGAGATTTCAGTTTTGGTGTTGGAATCAACAGACCTGTGGCTCTGAGAGCCGTGTGGCTTCAGGAGGGAGTGTTGGGGCAGCTGAGGGGGAAAGGAAGGTTTTGCGTTGGGGAAATCTAGACCTTCTTAGAACTTTTAGTTCAACCCCATCTACCTGGAATTGCAGAAGGACATACTTTAGTGGTAGTGCTTTGCCTTCCCCATCCTCTATTTGACCCATATCCTGCCTAGCAGTCATGGAGAGCTGTGTCCCTCGTTGAATTGCATGCTGTTTTTTCCAGATCGCCTCCTTAGTTTATCAAAATGATTATTTTTTTTTGAAACTTATGTTCCTGTCCTCTAACATCATTCTTGCCCTTCTCAGCTTAGTATAGCTTGCAAATGTGATAAATGCAGTATTTATTCCTAGATTCCACAGGGAATCTGCCCTTACTTACGTCTTCTACTTTGCCAGCAAACACTTAATAGCTGTGATGAATTTTTTTTCCAATCAGTTACGTATTTGCCATTAATAATCTTAAAATTATTGTTTCCTTAGCTAACACACATGCATGCCACTTGAGGTTGTATCCAAAGCTTTACTAAAAATGAAAACAACATCATCATCTGTCCGTAAGATCAGTCAGCTGTCCTAGAAGAAAGTTAAATTGATCTGATTATCATCATTTATTTTCATTTGCATATTAGTTAGGCTCCTTACTTTCTAGGTCTTTATCCACTGTTGTTTGTTCCGTATCCTTGTAGCGATCAGAGTCAACCTAATGGTATATAATAACTTTTCTCCTCTTTAAAGCCTGGAAAAGGACATACCTACTGTCTGCGTTCTGGAGTCTCTTTTGTCCTCCATAAATAAGTGTGTTGTAATAGCTGGGGGTTCTGAGAGGCATTCTGCTAATTCACTACATAAGGGATGAAATTTATGCTTTTTATTTTTCTGTCTCAGAAAAGAAGCCCCACACTCTTCCCTGAGGTCTTTGTTCTGTGCTTTCAGATCGGCAGCCGGAGTAGCGTGTACTCCCCAGAGAGCAGTGTGAGGAAGACGGGCTCGTACATTTATGAGGAGTTCATGCCTACAGATGGCACTGATGTAAAGGTAAGGAAAAGCCTGGAGCAGCTCCTTCCTTCTCCGGACCTGGGTGGCTGAAGGTTGGGCAGTCCTGCTTAGATTCTGGAGCATCTGTTTAAGCCGAGAGGTGCTGACTGTGCAGCTTGGGTCCCAAAGAGGGGAGCAGGTCTTCTCTAGGTCATAACAGGAGGAACGCGTGAGACCATCCGATCTTCTTCTCTGTGTCTGCAGTGGAAATACCTTCTGGAAGCTGTAGTTAGTCTTGGTGGTTACGTCAGGTGTAACTATTTCTCTTCCCAGGTGTACACTGTTGGGCCGGACTATGCCCATGCAGAGGCTCGCAAATCCCCTGCTTTGGATGGGAAGGTTGAACGGGACAGCGAAGGGAAAGAAATCCGTTACCCAGTCATGCTGACTGCCATGGAGAAACTAGTTGCCCGGAAAGTCTGTGTAGCTTTTAAGGTCTGTGTTTTCTCTCCTATGCAAGCAGGATGCTCCACGAATGTCTGATTCGAATCTCAGTCAATGTTAAGACTTGAGCTCCGTTCCCCCGATGTCGCTGGTTGGCAGTCTTCCACGCCTGATGCCAGTTGCCCTCTCTGCTGGCTGGGTACAGCTGGTCCTGCTGGCCATGAAGCTTGGTCTTCTNTTGGTGCACATTTGCGTTCTATTTTACAGGTCGGTAGAGTGTGTCAGTCTAGGTATGGTTACATGACATGTTCAGCAATGTCAGCAGAAGCAGCACTTGGCTGCCTGTTCCTGCCCCCGCTGCAGTCTGCAGCCTGGGCAGTTGTGCCGATACGGCTGTGGGCTTGTTCGGCCTTACGGCCTTTTCCACGTAGTGGTGGATGGCTTTGCCTGCACCACTTACTGTCTGTACTTGTCAGTCTGGTTCAAAACAGTTGATTTAGAGGCAAGAAAGAGCAGGAGAGCCAGGAGCTGCTCTGTCTTAAGCCTTTAGAGCTCGGGGGGGTAGAGGGGTGGCCTTGACGGCTTAATCCAGGGGCTCGTGAGTTGGTCCTTTGATACAGTGGTGAGGGTGTAAAGATTCCTCTAAAGGGCCAGTTGCTGCTGGCTAGTGGCTGTATTTTCACACTTCATGGAGTGGGGGATGGCTGCAGCGCCAGCGGAGTGGAGCTGGGCAGCGTGCGCTGTGCGCCCCGCGGGGCTGGGCAGTTGCCGTCCCCTCGCTGTGCTCCCTCGCAGCGCGCCCGAGTCCCGTGTCCTCTGCTTCCTCCTGCAGCAAACGGTGTGCGGGTTTGACCTCCTGCGGGCAAATGGACACTCTTTCGTGTGCGATGTGAATGGCTTCAGTTTTGTGAAGAACTCTATGAAGTATTATGATGACTGTGCCAAAATCCTCGGGTATGTAAAATTCAAGTTTTGACAGCGAGTAAGGGAACTCATAGCAAAGTAAAATGAATGCGGAGTCCTGATCAGTACGTCGGAGAAGTCTGCAGGTGGTTCATATGGGGACAGTTGTTCAGCAGGTGAAAGCTTGCTCCGAGAGGAATGGGTTAATTGTTTTTATCCCCTGGATTTCCTGCCTTCATTGGCATTAGCTGTCTCTGTCTACAGCTGGGTGTGTCTTACAGGACTTTTCATTGGGTGCTAAGCCCAGCTGCAGTATTGGTGATGTGAGGGAAACTGGTGTCCCTCTGGGGTGCTCTAACTAGCCCATGGTGTGATAGGTGTCTCTGCGAGGAAGGTGAGGAGAAATTCTGTGACTCTCTTCAAATGTTTCAGCTGGTCCAGTAAGGAGGAGATGGAGAACCAAAGGAATCGAATTTCTTGTGAGTTGTGTATTCTAATTTCTTCCAGAAATATAATCATGCGGGAATTGGCTCCCCAGTTTCACATTCCCTGGTCCATCCCAACAGAGGCAGAAGACATTCCCATTGTCCCCACAACTTCAGGCACCATGTGAGTACCTGCCATCTTCTCAAAGAATGACGGTGATGGCTACATGAGGGACAAGGTGCACACCCCCTCCGAGGGACTGACATCACCCAGCAGCATGGCGTTCTCCACCTGCTGTGTTGGTTGCAACCCTGAAATGCCTGTGGAAAGGCTTAGCCACGCACATGGAAGGGGTGATAGATGGTAAATTAGTCATAGGTTTGATGAATGCAGACGAGCAGTCATTGAAGGAATGACAGAAACTGCTCACATGGCTTTCAGAAGGCCCAAATTCTTGACCAGCACAGGAAACAGATTGTGGCATCGCTGTAGCTGGCGCACTGTTCAGTAGGCTGCTACTCGGAGAAAATGTGTGTTGAGCTGCCAGTGAAATGGGTAGAAAACAATAGCTGGAGCATTCACGTTACCCGTACACTTGGCAGACCCTCATTTGATACTATTGGCTTGACTAGTTTTCCACCACATAAGGCTAAAAGACCAAAGGCAAAAGTTTCTTTGTGATCCTCAGCACACTTGCATGAAGTGAACAAAGTAGGTGCTGCAGAAAAGGTAAGTTGAGAGTATGTATTCATTCTTCCTTCACCGTGTGATCCTTTGGAAAAAGTTGGCACACACAAACCCTGCACAGCTCAGAGGACTGCGGGCTGCAATGACACCTTGCGACAGTGAGACTGATAGAATCCATCCCCGTTTCTCTGGGATCCTGTAAGAAATAGTTGGATATTGTAGTATCTGAAAAAGCAAACTCATGTAGCCCTTCCGAAATTAGCCAGCCTAACTGCTGGTTCCTGCAGGTGGCTCGTTGCTATGGGATCTTTCTATGTACAGCTCTATTGGTTGCTCAAAGACAGGAGTCCACCTGTATAACCATTCTTCTGAATCAAGTTGTTTTTTTCTTGGGTCTTTTTAAGTGGTCCTGTGAGCATTACACAAGTTCGGTATGAAAACAAGCTTGGCACAATTCAGAATTGTGTTTCTGTGTTTCTGTAACATCCAGCCTGGTCCTTTCTGCTGCAGATGTGGTTCTTCCTGTCATATTGGGGTGCTGTGGTGCTTTTCCCTGATAGGAAACCAGATGACCTGGTAGTGTCTGCAGTACTTTGGCTGCTTTTACAGCCTTGGCACTTGTGCCTAGTTTAGTCTGGGAGAAGTTCTGCCAGTGACGAGGAAAGCAGCTGTCAAAAGGAAGGAACTGAAAGAGCAACGGGAAGGTACTTTCTGGTGTCAGTTCTGGAGTGTAGGGACACGTTTGTCAGGTGTATCTTGTGTTTCCCCAGGATGGAGCTTCGTTGTGTTATTGCAGTCATCCGGCATGGAGACCGCACCCCAAAGCAGAAGATGAAGATGGAAGTTAAACATCCCCGGTAAGAGTCAAGGCAAGAAGATGCTGTGCCACTGGGAAGTGAGGAGGGCCCATCCTCTGAACCAAGAGGAGGAGCAGAAGGGCTGAGTGCACGGGAGGCAGTGCTTTTTCCTGGCTTCATTCAAGCAAATACTCTCTGCCCAGTTGAGGGAGTCCCCCTTCCCCATAAGGATCCTGGCACCTCCTGTGTGAAGTCTGAAAGAAAGAGTGAAGGTTTGCTAGGTGCTCCAAAGGGAAGTGCCCCACTAAATGGGAAGCGAGTGACTGCTTCCTTTTCATACCTGCTGGAAACACTTGTTTTCAGCATTTCTAAAGCACAGGAAGGAAACAGTGGGCCTGCTGGTTCTCCCTGAAGAACAGAGTGAATGCATATGTAGGGATGACAGTCCTTGTAGCATTGAAACAGCAGAAAATGGATCAGAGTTCTTTGTTGTCTGTTCAGGTTCTTTGAATTATTTGAGAAATATGATGGCTACAAGACAGGGAAGTTGAAGCTGAAGAAACCAGAGCAGCTACAGGTGAGGGGAGTCCTCGCTGGGGTTACTGTGTAGGACATGCAGGTAATACAGATCCCAGAGCAACACAATTCTTTGGAAGGGTGGAAACCCTCAAAAGGGCAACAGTCTGTTGCACAAACACTCATCCCCTACCCCGTGCACACTCAGCTGGGTGATGGTATGAGAGCAGAATGGAAACTGTTCCTGGCTCATGCGGACTGTAGGATGGGGATGACCTGATGCAGCTTGCCCATCTGCTGTGGTTGCCTCTGGTGGAAGATGGGTCCAGGCTTGGGAGTGGGGCAGTCGGAGGCACCTGCTTGGTTCTGAACAGGGTTGGAGCACAGGGTGGGGATGAAGCAACCTGCAGTGTGAAAGTTTGTCTTGCCTGAGCTGTGTCTTACGAAATGTCGTGTTTCTGACGAGTGTCTATGTGAATGTGGTGCTGGGTGAAGCTGTCTGGAGGCCTTGCAAGAGTACGGTGGTGAGTCTGAGGCAGACTTGCTGGATGCTTGAGACTGTCTGCTCTCCAACAGGAAGTGCTGGACATTGCACGGCAGCTTGTGGTGGACCTGGGAACCCAGAGCGATTGTGAGATTGAGGAGAGGAAATCCAAACTGGAACAGCTGAAGAGCGTCTTGGAGATGTAAGGGTTCATGTCTCGGGGCACTGTGAGTTTGTCAGCGTCATGGGTCAGCATGTGATGTAGAAACAAGCTGTGCTGCCGATGTCCTGGACAGCTGGCTCCCCAGAGGTCAGATTCTCCTCCATCCCCCGTTAGCAGCTGTACATGAAAGGTGCCATGCTCTTAACATTTTTTCATTGGCATCAAAACCACTGCTGATTCTTGTTCCAAGTTGTCATGGTTTAACCCCAGCCGGCAGCTCAGACCACGCAGCCGCTCGCTCACCCCTCTTGCCCAGAAGGATGGGGAGAAGAGGGAGAAAAGGAGGAGAAAGGGAAAGGAGAAAACCTCATGGGTTGAGATAAGGACAGTTTAATAGAACAATAACAGAAAAGGGAAAAATAATAATAATGACGTAAGTCACTCTCACCACTCAGTGAATTGGCACCGTCCCGAGCAGCATTCGCGAGTTCCTGGCCCCCTGGCCAACCCGCATTTATACACTGAGCATGATGCCTATGGTACGGAATATTCCATTGCTGTCTAGGCTCCTTCTCAGCTTCTGCACAAAGCAGAAAAAAGTCCTTGAAAAAGCTAAACAATACCTGGCAATAACTAAACCAATATGCATTATTGACATTCCTTTCGTACCAAATCTGAAACGCACCAACCACTGGAAAGGAAATTAACTCTGTCCCAGCTGAAACCAGGACACAAGTGTGTCTGGTTTTTGGCTTAACAACCTGAGACAAAATTGAGCTCCCTTTGCTGCGGGAGGGGACCTGGACTCCCATAGGGACCACGTTGGTATGATTTTGGTAAATTTGGACCAAATCTTGTTTTAAATAAGGTTGTCCTGATGCCGAAAGTTTAACAAAAAGGAACTTGGAAAACATGAAAAGATGTTTGTGTCCTCTTAGGTTTCGTACAGCTGAAATAAAAGACCATATGGTGGTGTTGGCATCTTATAAACAAAAGAAGGTTTTCTCTCATAACTGCCGCTCGCTGTGGCATACACAGGCAGTGGCTGTGCTCGAGCCACGTCTGTGGAGCACCGAGATGAATTTTTGCTACGATTCCTTCCCTTGCTCTTTGTGCTTATTAGAGATGTGGTTATCCTCAGAGCTGGCAGATTGGTTTTCTGTGATCTCATTAATTCACGTGTTAAAGATGTAGACAGAAATTAACTAAGGCTGATTAAAGCCTCAGTGGGATATGAGAGCACAGAGTGCTGTCAGCTGAAAAGCAGGCAAGTAAATGGATCTTTGAATTTCATTTGGGGGAGTTGTTTGACTTTATCTGGGGGTGCGTACCAGGTCACAGGTAGGTGGCAAAAATGTTTGTGTTCTGTGGTAGTTGTACAGCAGAAAGTCTCTTGCCTGTGCTGTATTTTTGCTGTGTGCTGCCTTGGGCCCTCTGGGCGAAGGCTGAGTGGAGTTGATTTGTTTAAATTTGTTTCCTCCCTCTCTTTGTGACAGGTATGGGCATTTTTCTGGCATTAACCGTAAGGTTCAGTTGACCTACCTGCCTCATGGACATCCAAAAGCTGCAAGTGAAGATGAAGGTAAAGAACCCTGATGTTACTGCCATCATCTTCAAGCCTGGTGTTCAAGAGCGCATGCAGCTATCCTACCTATGTAGGCCTCTGGACATGCAAGAAAAATTAGTGACCCATGTCTTTATCTTTGCTCACATCATGTGAAGGGTTGGAGCGATGCATAATGCGCCGTACCAGTATACCCCGGATGGTGCCACAGGGCTTATGCTTCCAATTTCATGAATGTCAGCCTATACCTTCAAAAAGTAGCGACTGTTAATTTTGTACTTGCTGGTTTGGTTCCTGGGGATTTTGGGTCAGGCTTGTGTTGAGAACACTCTGCAAGGTGCTGATGACAACCTCTTCTTCCTCCCCTCCTCTCCCCCTGCAAGCTCAGCTTTGAGATGTGATGTAGTCAGTACCTGTTTGTCTCCTAGAAGCTCGCCGAGAATCTTCGCCGTCCCTTCTCCTGGTGCTTAAGTGGGGTGGAGAGCTGACACCAGCAGGCAGAGTCCAGGCAGAAGAGCTGGGGCGAGCCTTTCGCTGTATGTACCCTGGGGGCCAAGGTAAGTTTTGTCCGTGTGTCTCCGGTCCTGTCCTCTGACTGTGCCAGGCTGCCCAGCCCCAGTGACTAATCACCGGTGCGAGGGATGCTCAGACTCCGTGGGCTGAGTGCAGCCTGTGTGACTCGGGTCGTCGCTGGTTTTGTTCTTTTGAGTTGACCTGGTAAGGATAAACAATTCAAGTGGGTTTTGCCCCCAAAGATCCATCCCTAAGCTGGCTAGAGATGTCCGCTGCAGTGGTTAAACTTTAGTATGTCTTGGAGCACAACAGCATTCTTTCAACTGACGTGCCAGTATTCAAAAATGAGAAGCCATTCTAATAAGGTACATTCTGATGCAGCAAATATGATTCAAAATGTATGTATGATTAACAAGGAATTTAGGTCAGATGCAGAGAACAGAGGAAATCTGTCTTGGAACACAGATAATTCTGCCTTGAGACAGGAGAATAGGAAGGTAATTTCTCCATATTTTCTCTACCATAATTCTGTGACTCTGAAAAGCACTCAGTCCACACTCAGATCAACAACATCCCAAAGGGGAAAAAAAAAAGGCTGGGATTGCCTTTTTCATCCGAGTAAAGAGTCAGAGGTAATACACTGCTACTGCATCGATCTGATGACAGCAGTATTGGATGTTCCTTATCTTTGACTTGTATGTTTAATTAATTCAGTTTAATTAATTAAAATTCAAATTAATTAAGCTAATTTAAATTGAATTGGAGAAGATTTCCTTCTGGAATAAGGAAGAGTTACCCTTGGTGGAAGAGGATCAGGTGAGGCAATACTTAGGCAAACTGGAGCCTGGTGGGACGCACCCACAAGTGCCGAGGGAGCTGGCAGATGTCACTGCGAGGCCACTCTAGATTATCTTTGGAAGATTGTGGGGACTGGGGGAGGTGCCTGAGACCTGGAGGAGAGGAAATGTCACTCCTACCTTCAAAAACAACAAGAAGGACGATCCCGGGAATGGGAGGCTGTTCAACCTCACCACAGTCCCTGGGAAGCTAATCCTGGAAACCGTTTCTGGGCACATGAAGGACAGGAAGGTGATTGGGAGTGCTCTACCATGGGTTCACAAGGGGAAGTCAAGCTTAACCAACCTGTTAAGCTTCGACAGTGAAGTGTCTGTCCTTGCCTTAGAAGGGCGTTTCCCGAGCTGTGAGCTCAGAGCTGGGAAGTTTTCCCATCTTCGCCTGCAATGTGACCGAGTACTGTTCAAAATCATCATGGGATTCCAGGCAGCAGCCAATTCGTCACCACCGCACTGGCTTCGGAGCGTCAGGCTCAAGAGCTGCATGAGTTACTTTCTCCCATTACTGACTCCTGTGGCTGACTCAGCCATCGTAAATAAACTGGCGTTCTGTGCCACAAGGTAATTGTAGCTCTACGGGGTATGCTTTGGAAGCCGGGTGCCTCCCTGCTGAATAGCTCTGCCTGCAGCTCTGGTGGCAGCAGTGCCCGCTCTTCTGCAGAGAACAAGTAGAAGGAGGCATTTTTTTTGTGCATCTTTATCCTGCAGAGGGGTATTCACACTAGCAGGACAACTACGGACTGTTCAGAAAGGGATGCTGCAGAATTTGGGCACCATCAGACTTGACTGGTGAATCTTCACTTTTTTCCTCCAAATGAACTTTTCCAAGTTAAGTGAAGCCTGAATCAGATTTCTAGTCGTCACGTATGGCTAGAACTGTCTATTTTGGAGTAGCCTGAATGTGGGCTATGAAAGTGATTAATTCTCTACATAACTTTGTTACCATGATAGAGTTTGTTGTCTCTATTGTTGTCTCTCTCTATTTGTTGTCTCTGCAACTCTATAGGTTGCAGTATATTCAGCTGATAGTTTTGCAGGTGTCAGAATATTAGTTTTGAGTTTGCTCTCTCTTTCAGGTGATTACGCTGGTTTCCCTGGATGCGGCTTGCTCAGGCTGCACAGCACCTACCGTCATGATCTCAAGATCTACGCCTCGGACGAGGGACGAGTTCAGATGACAGCAGCAGCTTTTGCAAAGGTGCTTCCTCTCTTTTGGGCGTCTGTTAGTCTGCTGCATTAGTCTTAAAATATGCCGGTTCTAAAGGAGAACCTCTGGTGATGAGGAAGGAGCTGTTCTAGGGACTTCTCCCTCTCCGTTGGGAGGATGGTGGTACACTGTGCTAACAGCAAGTGTACGGGGCGGTGCTGGAAATCCAGTGTAGCTGCACACGTTTGTTACCTGTAGTGTCCTGTCCAGGATAGGACTCTGACTGGAGACGGAGTTAGTGATGGGGTATTGCTGGTGTTTGATGTTAGAGCACATCACACCTGCTGCTGAGTATTAATTGCCTACAGAACGAGAGTTTCTTGGATGACTGCCCAGCCGGAGGGCTGGATTTAAAAGGGGAATAAAATGGCTCTGGTGCAGTGTGGGGTGGGGGTTACCATGACTGGGGAGATGGGGGAGAAGACAGGTTCATCTGCAGTTAAAGCTTGAGCCAAGGGGAATCCCGTGGTGACTTCAGCTGTTCTTCAGAGCCTCTGCTGTATCAACATTTTCCAGCAAACCCAGTTGCCTGGTCAACAATTGCCTAGACAAATCTGGGGCTGCTGCAGGCAGAGCTGGGCTTTTGCCTCGAATAGCTCTGGAGGCATGCCAGCATCACTGGTGACTGTAGGTGCTGTGGCGTGAAACTGCTCTTCGAGGGCAGTTGGGATTTCAATCAGGTTGACTGATGGCTGGCCATGAAACTACCAGAAACGTTTGTTGGTTGGGTTGCACATAACTGAAGTCTTTTTCTGTGTTGCTTTAGGGTCTGCTGGCCCTGGAAGGAGAGCTGACCCCCATCCTGGTGCAAATGGTGAAAAGCGCCAACATGAACGGTCTCCTGGACAGTGACAGTGATTCCCTTAGCAGCTGTCAACACAGGGTGAAGGCAAGACTGCATGAAATCATGCAGAAGGATGCCGAGTTCTGTGAAGAGGATTATGAAAAGGTAAAGCACCTAGGTGGCTTTATTGCTCCCTGTATCTGGAAGGAGAATAGCATTGCTCCAGTGGTTCGACATGAAGCCTGCTGCTGCGTGAACAGTAGTTTGGTTAGTCTGAGATCAGTTCTGGTCAAAATTACAGGATATAAACAGAACTTAAGAAGGGAAAGGGAAGGGGTTTTGGGGGTGATAGCCCCTGCCCTTCTCCAAGTGAAAATCCTCAGTGTTGCTCCACTGTTCCCTTCAAGAATCATCATGGTACCCTTTAGAAGTCCCAGTGCGTTTTATTCCCATGGGGTGCTAAAGGAAGAGTTCTCGTGGTTTACTGCATGCTGCCCAGAACAATCCCAGTTGCTGTGGAGAGGGAGTACGCCTTGCCACATTCTAGAGCTGTGCTTTGTGCACGTGTGAACGGATCTTTTGGATATAAACGCTTTTGTGGTCCTATCAGTGTCTAATAACTGCAGAGTAGGGAGCATGGGCCGCATCCAGCACAGCAACCAGTAAAAGCACTACAGCTGCTTCTCCGACAAGTCCCCAAAACACTATTTTTCCCGGACTTTGGGATCTGATTACCAGACTGAAATCCATTACCATTAAGGAATATGTTTTTCACCTCAAAGAACGACTTAAAACTTCTATGAAGCCCTTCTGCTCAAGCAGAGAAGCAAAGTGAGACGAGAGTGGATGTTGTAGGGGGAGGGAGGTCTGATCTGATAGGACCAGTTGTTTGCTCTCTTTGAGTTTGGTCCTGAGGAAGGTTTTAAAACATGGCTAACTACCCCTAGGAACAGGCCGGCGTACTACACTTAGCTGGGAGCACGACTTTTGTACCTGATCAGAAAGTGGTACAGCTGCAAAAGGCAGACATTTTGTCTTGCCAGTTTGTTAAGATTCTAACTAATCTCTACCGGTATCTCCTCTCAGCTAGCACCTACAGGCAGTGCTTCTCTGCTCAACTCCATGACATTTATCCAGAACCCGGTAGAGGTCTGTAACCAGGTGTTCACCCTGATTGAGAATCTCACGTCCCAGATACGAAAACGTCTGGAAGACCCAAAATCTGCAGGTGAGCATCAGGAAAGGGTCTGGCGCAGGTTCATTTATTGTTACATCGTCAGAGCTCCCAAACACCAGTATGGTTTATGTTTGTCTGTAGTAAAGAAATTCTGAAGTGAAATTCTGTATCTGCTATTGGCGTAGAAGGCTCCTATTTCGCTCTCAGCTACTGTTAAAGAGAGCTGTAATGTAAAGGAAGTTATATGTGTATCTTGGGTTCAGAGTGGATGTAAAGCGCAGCAGTATAACCTGGAGAGGTATGCCTGATTTTTTCAAGCATTTCCTGGAGGGGAGCCCAAGGCTATAAACAGCAAGTTTTTCAGTCACAATTTGCTCTTCTCTTAAGAACTTTCCTAATAACAATGCAGAGGTTAAAAAAGGCATCTGTGGGACATTTCGCATGATTTATGGCAGACGTAAGCCAACAGATAATCAGTTTCACTTTTCTCAAGTATTTCAGAAGCAGTGTATTGCTGCAGGTTAAAACTCTGCAACGGGTCCAGTGGCTTTTCCAGTCTAGGATTCCTGTGGGTGACATGATAATCAGAGCCCTTCTGTGCTGGGAGAAGTCAGTCACAGCTGTCCCTTGAAATCTGCGCAGAAGCAGTCAGGATGTGAATGTGGTCTGGTGTTCTCTGCTGTTTAGACCTGCAGCTGTACCACAGTGAGACTTTAGAACTGATGCTGCAACGCTGGAGTAAGCTGGAGCGAGACTTCCGCATGAAGAACGGGCGTTACGACATCAGCAAGATCCCTGATATCTATGACTGCATCAAGTATGATGTACAGCACAACTGTGCACTGAAGCTGGAAGGCACAGCTGAACTCTTCAAACTCTCCAAAGCCCTGGCAGATGTGATCATACCCCAGGTACAGCCTGTCCTGCCTGTGTGACAATGTCTGTGGTGTCAGTTTCTGACCCCTTTCCCGGTCTGTTTTCTCTTGATTCTCTTGCACGTTAACGCTCAAGGCAGAGTGTTACAGGTATTTCTCAGATATGTCTCTTAGTGTTTGTATAAGGCCAAAACCATTTATGACTTAAGATGTGGCAGGGCTTGCTTCCTGGGTGAGGATTCTGACCGCGTCAGAATAACAAACAGCTGACACAGCAGCTTTTCTGTGTTCATCGTAGTGTGTTACAGCACGGTGTCGAGCTGTGTGTGTGTGCTACAGCAACGTCCCGTTCTCCACACGTAAGATTGTACAGGGGAAGAGAGATTTCTGTGGTAAAGTGGAGGCTTGTTCTGGAAAATTTGTTATTCTTGTCAAACGAGAACTTGTGCAATTTACAAAGTTGACTTGCTTCTCACAAAGTTTTTGCCCATGAACATGGGAGGGGAAAGGAGGGCCACGTGCAGTGGATCTCTGTATTCACCATTGTTCTGTCCTACTTCTGGATAAATGCTTCATTTGTACGGGATGAGCTTCTACCAGCAAGGTCCAATTGCACGTGTAGAGCAGAAGTGGTCTTCTAAGCTTTTCCACAGTGTTCCTCATGAGATGCAGTTTGGCCGTTTCCAGCGTAGCTCTTTGAGTTTTATCTTTGCAAATAGCGGTTGTTGCATTAATGCTCATGCCAGGTCAGGGTATAAGTTTGTGTGTCATGAGAGGAGGTTCCTTGATGGTACCTGTGCCTCTCAGCTGTTGGAAGAATACTGACAGTCATGTCTAGGCAGACTGGGATTCTTGGAGGAGTCTCTGTCCTCTGTTACCCTTTGCGATACATGGGGAAAAAATGAGAGAAAGGCGCTGAGTGGCATTTCCCTTTCTGTCCTTGCTTAACTGTAGTGCTTGCGGACAGGACTGCTGAAGTCCAGCCTCCTTTCGTGTGAGGATGTGGCAAAGAACCAGGGCTCAAGGGTATCTATTGTTTTGTTCCTGCAGGAATATGGGATTAATAAGGAGGAGAAACTGGAGATTGCTATTGGCTTTTGTCTTCCTCTCATTAAAAAGATCCAGTTGGACCTACAGAGAACCCATGAAGATGAGTCTGTCAACAAACTACATCCCTTGTAAGGATTGTGCTGCACGCAGCTGCTGGTGGGGAGGGCAGCTTTGGAGCAGTGTGTGGGAGCCATGCCAGAAGAGTGTAGTGGTGTGGAAGGAGGCTCTGAACAAACACTGAAGGACACACCAAGAGGGAGGCATGTTGGTGCTTCTGGAACTGGCAGGGAAATGGAAAGACACATTGAGACTGCTGAGCAGGAGTACGGTACCGCAGAAGCTTACACCCTTTGTAGTTGGATGGTGGTGCCTTCGTCCCTGTCTCTGCAAGGGGCAAGTGGTGGTATGATGAGGCCACCTCTGCCCCACCATGTGTCTCCATTAGGATACCACAAAACTTGCTGCTTCTGTGCCTGATGTTCTCACTGTTTGTTCTGTTCCTGCTGCTCTTTGACAGTTCCTAGTGTGGTGTTATCTTGCTCCGTTAAGCGTGCAGAAATGCTGCTGTGTGATAGATGGCACTTCGTTGGCAGGCTGTGAGTAACCCTGGGCTGATTTTGGTTTAGGTACTCAAGAGGAGTTCTGTCACCAGGTCGCCACGTTCGGACGCGGCTCTACTTCACCAGTGAGAGCCATGTGCACTCTCTGCTCAGTATCTTCCGCTATGGGGGGCTCCTGGATGTAAGTGTCCCAGCAATGCTCACAGAGTAAGCCTCCCCGCTTCTTTCCAGCGGCCCTTCCCAAGGTGGAGAGCGTACGTTTGTAGTTGCCCCTCTAGCCAGCTCCCCCAGTAAGGATGTGCCAACTCCATCTCCGCTGTGTTTGCATGCTGCAGCTTCCTGCCTTCCTGGCATGGAGGAGGATTGTTCTTCCTCAGTCCTGACACTGCCTGCCTTGCTTGTACAGAGGCATGTTTTCTCCAAGAGCTGTCCTGCTGGTTTCAGACGAGCAGAGCGCTGACCTGTGTAGGAGGATAGCAGTATGAGGCAGTGGGGATGAGGGGATTTCTCTCTTCCGGCTTCCTTCAACCCTTTATTCCTTCAACTCTGTATTTGTTATTTAAATAACACGCCCCTTGGCTGTATTATTTAGTGACTTTCTGTCAATTCTAAGTCAAGAAAGTCAGTTCGCTACGGAGGAAGTGACTGGAGGCTGGAAATGCATAGGGGGTGCTCTCTACCAGAGGGACAGATGACACATTTTTAGGGGACTAACTCATCCAGTCCAGCCTTCACTTGGTCCTGAAGGAACTGGCAAGCAGACCCTAAGAAAAGCTCTGCTTTAGACTCCTCGGTAGACTCTCTGATTTATTTTCCCATTTTTAAGTTTGTTGTTCTGAAATGCCTTGAGAGCAGCGGTGGAAAGCAGCGAGGGCGTCCCCTCCGGCATGGCTCTGTGGCCTTTTCATTCAGCATCGTTTAAAGCAGCTTCACTTGGTCCCTTATTTAGTACAAGTTCATCCCTTGTGCTTTTTTTTTTGAGATTTCTCTAAAATACTCCATTCTGCAGGCCACTGTTTGCACTGTGTTTGGGAACAGGCTGTGGGTTATGCTTTTCTCCGGTCAGCATGGCACAGGGGCTTGCAGCTGGGTGTGCTCCGCACGTGGATTGTGTGGGTAGCTGCACTGTCCCTCCATGCAGTTGCTCCTCACCGTAAGCACCCTGCCCTCGTTGCAAGGTCATTTCTCCTCGTGCAAGTTAAGCGAGGTGTTTTTTTGTCCTGACAATGTTGTTATCTTGTGGAGAGACAAACTCTCTCAGACCCATTTCACTGAATGCTGCAAGGTGTCTGCTGTTGCTTATTCCATGCGACTGTTTATGTGTATGTATCAGGAAAACAAAGACCAGCAGTGGAAGAGAGCCATGGACTATTTGAGTGCTATCTCAGAGCTGAACTACATGACCCAGATTGTTATCATGCTCTACGAGGACAACAACAAGGTGAGGGATATAGCTGTAGGACAGAATCCTTCCTGCCATGATGCAAGGCACAGTCCCGAGAGATGAGTTCAGCTGGGAAGTCTGTAACCTGAGCTCTCTCCGCTTGAGAATACAGACGGACGGACCATTAACACAACTGCTAGTTTTTATGTTTAAGCGGGAGGCTTAACGCTTGTTACATGTAAGCGGAATGCCACCCTGAGCAGTAACACCAAACTTAAGTAATCAATACTATCTATTTTAAAGCATTTCCTAACACAAAATAATTTGCTGTGTCTTAATATTAACTATGAATGAATGGTAGGGGGGAAAAAAAGGAAAAAAAAACCAAATTATATTTGGCAGTTTTTTCCAAATATTTCTGGAAAGTATCCAGAAATTCCACATTCATAAACTTTTTCTATTTTAAAAATCTACTGATACAGTTAGGGAAGTTCATACTGATATCTTCAGGAAGTAAAGAGAATCATTTAAACAACAGCTGGAATGTGGAAGCTGCTGGTGATGACCAGAAGTAGGTTTGGCACCGAGCCGCGGGTACCGAGCCCCAGGCTGTGGCTCGGGTCTGTGCCGCGGGAGGTGGTGGGTGAGGGGAGCAGTCCCCTTCCTCCAGACGCTGTAGAGTTAGAATCTTGTATTCACAGAGCTGATGTGGGGTTCTAATGGTACAAGTGAAATATTTCCTGGTGCTGTTTGTCCAAAAAAGAGAAAAGTCTGAATACTGGTGCAAATCTGTTAGTAAGTAGAGGTGGTGAAACTTTTGGGTTTACATCGTTAGTGCCAGATACTGAAAAAGCTCTGACTTCCTTTAAAAATATAATATATATGTTAGAGACAGTTACTTAAATCTTGGAACAACCTGACTAAAGGTCCAGGAGGGAGTCGATCTCTCCCTGCCCCAGTGTGTGCTGGTTTTGCCACAGGAGTGGATCGGAAGGGGCTATGGTTTAGGTTTGTATACATATATATAAACACGTAGCCCATTCTGTTTTGCTCTTCCGGTGGCTGTTGTCACAAAATAACAACAATCTGAATGCCTCAGCTTTGTGCTAATAAGGGCTGTCCTTTTGGATGAAACAAACCTAGAGCCATGTTTGTGGTTTCTTGTTGCTTCTGCTTTCCTTCCAAAAGGATGCGCTTGGGATGTGTGCTGCACGGGCATGGCAGGCTGGCCCGGGTCCGGACCGCGGCCTGTGCTGACGGTGGGACTGATTCTTATTTATTTACTTATTCCCCGTGCCTCATGTTTGCAGGACCCGTCTTCAGAAGAGCGTTTCCATGTGGAGCTGCATTTCAGCCCTGGCGTGAAAGGCTGTGAGGAGGACAGAAACGTGCCCACAGGGTTCGGCTTTCGCCCTGCCTCGTCGGAGGTGAGCGCGCTGCCCGGCGCCGGCTGCCGTGCCCGCGGGGGATCGGCCATCACCGGCCCTTGGGCACCGCGCTGCTCTGCCGGGCACTGCCGACGGCCCCTCTCCAGCAGCACCGTCGCCCCTGGCCTTTCCCTCCCGCCCGCGAGCGGTTAGCGGGTCACCTTCCCCAACTCCCAGGGTTTGTGAGGGCAGGCGTGGGGAACGCTGGCGTCCTCCTGAGCTCCGCAGAGCCGGGAGGCCCAGGGCTGGAGTCAGTGCCTGGGCAGCGCTCGCGAAGGCCGGGTGCCCGCAGGTGTCGATGTTTCCTTACTGCAGAATGAGGACAAGAAAGCAGATCAAGGCAGCATGGAGGACCTCTCCAAAGAGAAGAGCATTGATGAGCCAGACCGCGCACAGCAAAGGTCTCCGCAGCCTTCCGAGCCCGTCAGCCTTCAGCGCAGATCTCCGCTGATCAGGAACAGGAAGACAGGGTCCATGGAGGTAACAGTGCCATGGACGCCCTCGGTTGTTCTAATGGAGGTCTTTTGCTTGGTTTTGTTTTCGTGGCATTCCTTTTAACGTGCCAGAGTTTGAGTTGACCTGGGAAAGGATCTGTAGAAGTTAGAGGGATTTTTTGAAAGGCAGACCTCCCAAACTCCTCACTGACAAAGGACAGGGGGAGCCCAGGTCAGAGGAATTGATGAGGAAGAGCAAGTAAGGAAATGCTTGAGAAACACAAGAAGTATTTGGATTACATGCTCTGTAGAGGCATCGGTGTAACAAGCTACGAGATTGCATGCAACCTCTTCTCCTAGCCACAGAGACATCTTTGCCTTCCCTTAGACTCCAGCCTTTGCCTCTCGCAGTTCATCTCCACATTTCTTGTTCCTGTCTCCCATCTAAGATATCACACAAATCGGGGGTCCCTGCTAACCCATGGGTTTATTACAGAGTGTTTAAACTGTCAGGGTTTAGAACTGCCCCATTCACTGATCTGCTAAAGTAACAAAGGTCGATTTTACCGTTCTTACTTCTCTCCTTCAGGGCCAACATGTGTCACAAGGCTAGCTTCGCAGTCAGCAGGTGGCTGGCACCTTCAAAGTGCTCGAGAATTGCCCCTCCTTTCGGAGAGCTTTTGCAGACATTTTTGCTATCTGTTTTCTGAACCAGTGAAAGCAGAGAGTTAGGGCTTGAGGTATTTGTTAGCTGGCTTACATCTCTGTGTCACTCATGATGTAATCTTTGCATGCAGCACTCAGGGGCTCTTTGTAACAGGCACGTACGAAGCTAAAGGGGATATACTTTCCCGCTGCTAAAGAAGGAAGTCTATGTCCCAGTTATCTCAGCCAGACTCTCAGGAGACAGGGAGCTCAGTACCTGAGCTCCGTTCATCCCCGCTGTTCCACAACCCAACACGAACTTGAAATGAAAATCGAGCGTGCACTGACACAATTTTAGCATATGAGTACTTTATGCATCTTGCAAAATGTGATGTTTTTAAGGAAGAGACCTACTTTTCTTTACCTTCAACTGATGTATAAAGGCTTTTGAGACCAGTGGGTAACTTAGAGCACGACACTGATTATACTGTCTGTCTTTGCAGGTGCTATCTGAATCTTCTTCCAAATCAGGAGGTTATCGCCTCTTCAGCAGTTATTCCAGGCAGTCTTCTGAGATGAAGCAAAGTGGCTTAGGTACTGTACTTGACCCGTAACCAGCCTGCTCACCTGTGCCGCTCTGTTTCTGTGGGCATCTGTCTGTCTCTCCACATACACATCCGGCTTAAGTTCCTTGTATGTCTCTCTGTGTGTATTACGTCTTCTTTTAGTGTTATTGTTCAGACCACTGTAGAGACTATCTTACTGTATTTCCTTTTGTGTATGATCTTCTCCTTCAGCTTCTAACTACAGAAGATGCACTTTTCATCCTTTATAGTATGGGAGCAGCAGAGCAAGCTGCGTGCTTGCGGGCTGGCCTTCTGGTTCCATGTTGCTGTCATTTGTTACACCATTTCTGAACTTAGTAGGAAGAGATGATTTTAGGTGAGAAATAGCGTGCTTTCTGTTCTGCAAAACAGTAGTTTACACGCAAAGCTGCTCTTCACGTAAGACTATTATGTTTCTACCTTTGCTTCATAAAGATCTCTTGTGTGGAACAGATCTGTCATCTGCAATGGTGTTTGACAGCTCTCCAATTGAGGAATCCCTGATTAGCCATTCTTTGACTGGTAGCCAGAGGAAGAGTATATTTTTGGACATTTGTGGTTCTCTGCCTGTCCTTGAGAGTAGCATTCCCTGCCATCCTAACCTAAACTATGTCTTAATAGTTGAAATTGTTCCAGAAATATTTTTGCTAAAGCAAGATCTATTTGGAAACTGAAAAGCTGTCTTTGCTGTCATGAGGTTCAAAGACAGCTGTGAAACCTAGATCTTGCAGATGACTAATAAGCACCAGGGGGTGAAAATGCCCAAGTTATGCCCGCTTTCTTTTTTTTTTTTAAAATCATTTTTGCATTATGTCATGGCCGTAGACTGGCAGCAGTTCTGGGTTATCAGTTCTTTACTCTGTTATGTGGACATCCTGCAGCCAAGAGATTTCTGAAAGGCCTGATCGTTTCTTTGTCACTTTTGAATGAGCTGCTTCTTTGGAAGCTAATTCTTACCAAGTAAAGGGCATTTTCTTCCGAGTGGTTAGGAAGTACCCCTGGAGTCTGCCAGCTATGCTCCCAGCCAGTTGGAAAAATCTAAGAAGGAAAGGCTGATGCATATTATTTTCATAAAGGTACAATAGCCTTGGCCATAGTGGGTTTCGAATGTGCTTTTTCACGTAGTGCATCTATTTACATCTGCTTTTAACAGACCACCTGCAGGATTAAGAAAGCTGTAATAGACTGCCTTGCTTAGGCTTGAAGAAACCTGTGGTTATTCTGCGAATCCCTGTGAATCAATATGAGAATTTCTGAGATGGCACACAGTCAAGGAAGTGCATCTGCTTGGAAAATTACTGAGTACATCAAACGCTACATGCAAACTATCTTTACTGTTTGGATGTCTGAGTACCAGAAGGCACGTGCTCTGGACAGCAGATATTGAGAGCCTGTTTACTACAGCCTTTTCCAGGTTTCTGAGGAATGTCTGTTTTGGCAATAGAGAAGACTACGACTCTACTGGACCCTTGTACAGTACTGCTTTTCCTTGACAACAAAATTTGAAATGTGATCCCAGCAGGTTTAATTTCAGGTTCTTGCCTGACTTGCCTTGCTGGGAAGCCTGTCCTGGTCACTCTCCCAACTGTGAAGCTCTGCAGAGACAAAACTTTGAGTGGGAATTGATAGACCTGATCTGTGACAGTAGACCTCTAGCTGCAGACTCAGTCCATCCATCATTCTTCTCCATAGAGTCTTGCACCTGCAGGCACAGAAGCGCTGAGCAGGAGAGACCAACAAGTTGTGCAACACCAGCTTGCACAATCCTGGGTTATTAGGATGTCTCTGAATTTCTCTTAACCTGAGAACTGTTAAGAAGAATTATGCCTCTTTACCTGTAAAAGTCAAGCTCTTCAAGGAATCTTCCTGATTCCTTTCCTGCTTGTTTTGTAGAAATCTGATTTCTTCCCCCTTTAGGATCTGAAACGTGCTCTCTCTGTGAGATATAATGTAGAACTCATGGGAGATTGAACTTTGGCTTTAATCCTTGTCTCAGCAGCTGTGCTATGAGGGGGTTCATTCAGATTCTACCTGCTGTTTCTCAGCTTTTCTGAAGTTGAGCTTATCTCCTGTTGCCTGACCGTGTCAGTGGCTGACTATCATTGTCTCTGGGAGAACGACTGTTCAGGTGTAACCTCGTATGTTTGGGCATGCAGGAACGGGGAGCAGCACAGAGCTCCTACAGTAACCCGGCTGCCGTACCTGCCAGAATTGTGTCTGTACTGTAATTTAAAATATGCCTTGAAATGTCTGTCTGGAAAAGGGGCAGGCTGAGCCTGCTTTGTGTATGCAAAGTGGTGCTTTGGAGTGTGCCGCGTTTGTCTGGGCAGGAGCGAGTGCGTTATTGTGGATTGTCTGCAGTAGTGTGCATGCGTCCCGCTTGAGAAGCCTAGGGAGGTTTCAGTGCCTTTCTTTGCTTGCAAAAGCACTTCAAAATGGGGTAAAATCACTCCTTGCTGTTTGAGCAATAGAAGTGGTGTATTGCCGTCGGGCAAGAAGCTTTGTGCTGAGGTGCACATAGGGAAATAAGGGATGTCCATTTTTTAAACATCTGAAAAATTGAATGCACATACAGTAATTTCTAGCAAATGTTGCTATATCTTAAATCCAAATGGCTAGTATACCATTACGGTCTTTAGGACGCGTGTGCGGTACAGTGGTCTCCTAGAGTTCACTGTAGACAATTTGTAAATTCTCCTCTGGCTTAAGGATGCTAACAAAATGCCTCTGTCTGCTGTAGGATAGCAGAAACACTGGGGTATCCGTAGCTTAATGATTAGTGACACGAGGTTGCTCAAGACAGAAAGTCATAAAAATCTTCTGTTCCACTTTTATCTGCCAGTAAATGAGTCTGTTGGCATTTTTTTGTTGTTGTTTGTTTTTAAGCCATGGAAGGACGATTGGGAGCGTCATCCTGGCTGCTGCTTGACAAAATTTTGTTTGCGTTCTGACAGATTCCAGTTCATGCCAAGTCCGCACTGAGCTTCACTTTAAGGCATTAGGAGGAAATTTTCTAAGGCTTCTGTATCAGTCGCTCTGCAGGCAAGAGTTCTTCGCCTGTTTGTCCAAGGACACGTATGTGCTAGTCTGTCCTGTGGAAAGCTACCAGCAGTGTCACAGCGGTGGAATGGCTTAAGTTCAGTGCGTATGAGAACCCTTTCAGTCATCCCCCACTGTTCCCAGGAGCTAGACTGAGCTTACATGGAAATAGCTCAAGACTCAGGATCTGTGTGTTTTCTCCAAAGCAGCTCTGGCTAAAAAAGAGCTTTGCAGAGAAAGAGCTGGGTTTCTGAAGAACCACCAGTGGACATGAGGCAGCAGCGTGTCCTTACACCAAAGGTGGCCAACGGCATGCTTTGCTGGGTTAGCAGGAGCACAGCCATCAGGCTGAGAGATTTGGTCCTTCCCCTCTATCCCCTCCTGGGAGCCTGTGTCCTGTCCTGGGCTCCCTGATGCAAGAAGGGTGTGGGTGTAGCGGGTGTAAGCCCGTTAAGGGGCAGTGGAGGCGGATGGGGGCTGGAGCCCATGACCTGGGAGAAGAAGCAGAGAGCGCGGGGCTTGTTCAGATCAGAAGCTGTGGTGAGTGGAGACCTTGATGCTGTTCAACCACCGAAACGGCAGGTTACAGAGAAGACGGAGACAGACTGTCCTCCAAGGCATGTGGCATAGGACGAGAACCAACAGACACAAGTTGCAGCATGGGAAATTCCAGCTAGCTAGGAGGAACAAATTTTTCACCATGAATGTGCCAGATATTGGAACAACCAGAGAGGTTGTGAAATCTCCTTTCTTGGAAGTATTCAAAACTTGACTGGACAACCCCTAGCAAGCTGATTCAAGTTGTCCCTGCTGGGGTGTTGGGAAGGAAGCCTCCAGAGGCTCCTTCCAACCTAAATCATGCTATGATGCTGTATTCTAGAATCAAGAGCTGCTTGCAATATGGGCAGGATCTTTTTAACAGTAGTAACAGTTGCACTGTTCCAGTTAAATACTAATAGGCAGTACGTCAGTTTTTTTGCCTTGGCAGACAAGGTAGAACAATATCAACCTGCTTCCTTCTGGAAGCCTTTTGTATGTGGGAGTAATGTTGTTTTTCGCCATTGGTATTCTCAGTACAGAATACAGGATGGTTTAGCAGAGAATTTATAGCCTATCAGTGGCTTTGGCCCAAAATGGGTCTCACTCACAATTGCTGTCCTCAGTCGAAAGAATCCCGTTTCAAATGCCCAATGTTCCCTAAATAAAGACAAGTCGTTCTACAGAACGCTGTGCCTTGGAGAGGCAAAAACCAGCAGCTGCCAAAGCCATCGGTATTAGGTTGCCTTCCTCTGCATGAGAGTGCCTTGCCTGCCATATTCCTCGCCATAGGGTAAGCAAAGTTCCTTGCTGTGTGCGCATCTGGTGCTTTGGAAGGGTAGTGCATGGAGCAATCGGGCCTACTCTGGAGTAGCAGGACATGACCCAGTGGATGTGAAATATCACCAGGGCAGCAGCTTGTAAAAGAAAGCTCTCTGGTCACATTGCTTTCGTTACTGCATGACAGAGTGATTAATCCACGTTTGCTGATCAACAGATCAGGCAGTCCTTTCTTCTTCTCGGTGTCCTACAGCAAAAGGAGCTTTCCAAAGAGAAAGGGCAGAAGAGCAGAAATGAAGCCCTGTGACATGAACATCAGTGATTTGGCATCCTGGCTTTTCTCACGTGACTGTGTAGATTTGCTGACTGGAGGGCGTCAAGGTGTTTCTCCTAGGTCAGGGCACGAAAGCCAAATGGAAATAAACCCCTGGATGGAGTCAGGAACTTTCCTGGTGCTGAGTTTTGGTTTACCTGTTGTGCATTTGGCACTACTGAATTTAGAATCGGGAATACTGCCTCCCCATGCTCCCTGGCATCATGTGTTTTCCTGAGATTGCCTGCGAAGTGGCAGTTCATTCCTCATTCTTTGACTAACCCTGCTTTTCTGTAGTTGCATGCAGTGGAGATGTAATACTAACACCTTCCATGCCTTTCCAGGGTCACAATGCACCGGCCTGTTTAGCACCACTGTGCTGGGAGGCTCCTCCAGTGCCCCC
The DNA here is from genome assembly GCA_013396915.1 of Stercorarius parasiticus. NCBI lineage: Eukaryota > Metazoa > Chordata > Aves > Charadriiformes > Stercorariidae > Stercorarius > Stercorarius parasiticus. The sequence goes on along the minus strand of VWZL01006008.1, from coordinate 146,013 downwards.
AACCTCCAGGACTACGCACGCAGCCATGGCAAAAAGTTTGCCAGCAGCCTGACATACAAAGACGGTATGTGTGCTCCCCGTGCAGCAGGTGCTTAATTTGTGGTCTTTGGTGTCTCAGGATGCTATTGAGACAAAGACTTAGACTGTGAAGAAGAATGACAGTTGAATGTGTATATTCGTCGCATCTACAGTTATGCATTTTATCATATCCCAAGAAATTGTGATCCTTGCTAAGGCAAGACAGGAGCTGACATTGTGCGAGGAGTTTTATGTTGATGTATGGTATTACTGGGGTCTGATTTTGCTCTGACATTTTAATACTACTTGCTGTTGTGGAGGAGGATTTATTGGTCTAGATATTAAATAGGTTTGTCTCGGTGTGGAAATCCAGCACATCACATCATCTTGCTTGCCTTGGTGATCTTGATGATGCTAAATGAAGCTTTTGTGGTGAGTAGACCTCACCCTATAGAAGGTGGAGCCAACCCAGGGGCAGAACGATGTGCTGGGGGGTAGATAAGACGGGTACTAGAGTAAGGCTGGGCACACAGAAGAGTCCGAGGTAGCTGTCAGAAAGCAAGTGTAATATGCTTGAAATGCTTGAGGTAAGTGGGATACTCGCATGAAATACTGCAAAAGTTATTGTGCAGTTCTGCAGAAACTACCTTAAAGTTCAGCGAGATAATCCTGTAAAATCTACTTGGGTCATTAGTATAAATGTTGCCCGATGCACATGGGTGAAAGGGTGTTGCCGGCTGCAGATGGATCTGCAGTTAGTACTAGTGCGTTGTGCATTGGGAAGCAGAGAGAGTGTTGCTACTTTCAAGGAAATTGGGGCACAGGGAAAGACTGAGGTGTCCTGGAGGAGCTGTAGGGGTGTAATGCACAACTGCAAGTGTCCGCTGCGATCCCGTTAAGGCAGGCACTCAGACTCTGCAAGTGCTGATTAACATACCATTTGTTTCAATGCTGAGTTGAGCAGCGGTGAACAAACCTCTCCATGGACAGGACCTGCACGGTGTGCTGTGTCCTGGTTGGAAATCCACCTGATGTTGCACAACTTGGGCTTCCCAGCATCTGAATGGATGTAAGGTTATCTGTCCTCTCTTTTTCCTTTTTGTGTTAGTTCCAAAAAATGCTATTTTGTTCAATACCTTACAGTCTGAGTGCCTTTCTTACCAGGATCATAACGAACGCTAGCACTGTTGGATTACAAGGTGGGGAGATGATTAAGGCAGTAATCTGGGGCCTTTGGGGAGAATGGGAGGTTGGTCCATTTGGATTTTTGTCCAGTTTTGAGGCAAGGAAAATGGCCTAGCAAATCAGGGTGGAAAGATGCTGTCCAATTCTCGGACCTATTGGAACCTGATGAATGCCGTTGTATTGAGATCATTATGCATACTGGCTTTCTGTGCTGCTTTTCACTGTGTAAGAGAGAACTGTGTTGCTTCTCACCTCTTCAGGGGGCTGTGAGTGATACAGGGGGGGGTGAACTGGAGGGATTCTAAACCCTGCTCTACCAGTCTGAGCTGCTGAAGGCAGCAAGCACCGTCTGCTCATAGGTCCCAGAATAAGCTGATGGTGTCTGGCACAAGACAGGGGTGTGAACACCAGGAGAGCCGCTGAAAAGGCCAGTGAGGGCTCTGGCTGCTTTTCTTCCATAAGTCTGCAAGCAGCATGAATCCAAGGCAGCACTGATTCCCAGGGAAAAGCATCAAAGACTGCTCTGTACCCAGCTGGGAAGAGAAGAGGTTCTGCTCAGTGCTGGTGCTGCCTTTCCCTGCAGGCTGCGAGTAGGAGCGTGCCTGCAACTGGCTGCCTGCCTTCAGGGTCCAGAGCAGAGTCCTGCTGCATTGGCCTAAATTCAGTGTCAAGGTCTCTGTGTGCTGAGACGCAGTTGTACCCTCAAGTCCTTAAAAGGCAGACTTATTTAACTAGCATGTGACTAACACAGCCCAGAATTATTCCTCTTGATGCTACACTTCTTTTCTCATGTTTCTTAGGGTGCTATGGCACCCTGTGCTACCAACACCTTGCTGCAATAAGAGCAATTGTGAGGAAGAAGCGGGGGGCTTGGAAGAACAAGTAGGAGGCAGAGGGGAATTTAGCTTCTGGGGAAGGTAGTTTGGAATGTGAAATAAGGCCTTGATCTGCATGTTCCTGCTTACATGAGCACCAATGAAATGCTGAACAATGGCATTTAAACCAAACATCACTAGAGCTGAATACGGCGACACAACCGCTACAGCAGACTCTTGGAGTACGTTTGTATCAAGGCCTTTTTCACAGTCATCAAGCTAATAATGTTTTAAAATCTCCAGATTCTGTAGCACATCTTTGCATGAACTCTTTGATATTTCTTCATGGCTGTGATGCTTCAAGGTGTGGTGCATGGCTTATAGCACTTCATTAAAGACTTGCTCAAGGGAAGTTAAAATGGCCCTTACTTCTGAAGTTTTTTTGCTTGGGGCTGGAAGAGGCTAAGGAAGACTTCAGTGGAAAGTCGTGTCCCCACCTCAGGCTGAGGGAGGGTCCACTGGTGGCTGTGATTTGAGGTGGCCTTGTCTGCAGCCAGGGGTCCAGTAAGCCATGTTGCAGTACCATTTAAATGGATGTGCTGTAAAGGCAGGCGGAGATGTGGGGTGGAATGGAGGTGGTTACCAGCTGGCTGACTGCAGCTCCAGGACTTGGACACTTCTAAGGGACTGCGTGTGTAGGGAAGATTGTCATGCTCTATTTGTCGAGTTTAAAGAAAGAAAAACAATTTTTAGGGCTGTTGTGCTGGTGAAGGAAATTGCAGCAAGCTTGAGATTTTGTTTAAATATATCATTTGGCCAAGTCAGTGGATGTAGCTAGAGAAGCACAATGGGGGTGTGGAGCATAAATTGGTACGTGTATCTTCTAACCTTGGGGTAGAGGGGTAGGCATACAGACCCTATTGACTAGGTAGAACGGCTGCGTGAAACGTGAAAGAGAAATAAAAACATTTCCTAGTATTTCCTAAAAGTTCCTAAATAGCAGCAGAAGGTGTGATTGGCTGGGTTCTCACATCAAATCCTACATACAGGTGGTCTGATCTAGGCTGAGGAATTTCTGGAGTGGGAATAAACTGAAGTTTTCAGCCTTTTTTTTTTTTTTGTGCACATGGAGACTAATCCATGTCTTCTAAATCTCATCTCCCTACACCCCATTAGATGCCTAGAGTCTCTCCTTGCACTGTCTTTCCAATGTGTGATTTCTGCGGGAGAGCTTGGCCTGGCCTGGGACATGGCCAGGAGAAGCCCGAGGACCAGTCTGACGTGTGTATCCCAAAACCTCTTCTGTACTGAAATGCTTTGAGCAACAGAACTGTAGAGGCATGTCTTCATGGGTCTGCTATTAGTTCACCAATTCGTTAGTTGATTTAGGTTCAAATGCATAAATAGCTCTGCTTAGCTTGCATGAAGAGGCTGTCTTGAGCCGCACTTACCTACGCCAGGGCTCTTCAGTTCCTCTGCAGAGCGGTTGTGGTTTTCCTTGGGCAGAGGTGAATCCTGAGGACTCTTGTGCTGCTGCTTGGCCACGTGCTCCTGTGGCTGTGAGCATGGCCCGGCTGCATCTTGCACTGGACGGAGCCTGGGTCGCGCTCAGGACGGCTGGAAGCGTGGTGGGGAGGAACGAGGTGCTGTCTGTGACTGAGAGTGTGGCCGAGTCTTTGCAGCGTCAGGGGAGACCCTGTCAGGGCAGCGCAGGGGAAGCGGGAGCCAGCAGAGTGTGAGGAAGCCAAGAGGTTCAGTCAGAGCCACAGGCAGAGCGTGCCCCGGCGGCTGCAGCAGCGCCCATGGGAGCATGCGTTATGGGGGTCAAGAAGGTGAATCTGAAAGGGTAGTTGCAAGCATGTGAAGGTCGGGGATCCTCAGAAGCAGGCTGTTAACTGAGATGATCTGTTTTTATTTCCTCAGAGCTCTTGTCTATGCCAGCCGTAAAACGATTTTCTGTGTCGTTTGCAAAGCATCCGACTAATGGTACGTTTGCTTCCTTGATTTGACGTTCCCTCACACTTCTAACCCCATGCTCACATTCAGTTCTCTCTGCACATATTCTCCTCTCAGCCTTCTTGTGGTTTTTTTGTGTCTGTGTATCTGGTGTCCAAACACGCTTCACCTCCCCCCATTGTCTCGTTGTGACTAACTTGTTCATTCATCCCCTGTAACTGCTCGGTGGTTCCTCTGTTGTTCCCCAAGGCATTTGTGTCCCAGGTGAAAAAGCAAGAGCAGCAGCTCTGTGAATGGACTCCTTAAGCAGGCTTTAATTCCACTGCTAACATTAAGGCCTTCTTTCACACTCCCTTTTCGGGGGGTGGGGGTCGGGGGGAGAATGCCATCGGATTTGGGGCTGGGGATATCCACTCCATATTCTTTAAGAGCATCAGCAGCTTAGGTCCTCAGTTTGTACAATGCAGATTTGCAGGACCAAAACAAGGATAGCCTGAGGCTACCCACGTGTCACCTGGAAGAGCGCGGTCTACAGTGGGAGAGAAGGAGGTGCTGACAGCATTCTCTCTGCGCATGGCATTCCTCAGCACAGTCGTTTTAGGAGTACTGGTAACCTCACGGCCTCCTATTTGCAGACTTGTCTGTTCGGGTGGTCCCTTGGTTACTGCAGGCATGGTGGTGTTGGTGGGAGTAGGCTCGCCTTTCCTGCAGAGGTTATCCTGGGAATGGTGTCTCTCCAGAACTTTCACTCATCTGCTGTTGGTGGACAATGCTGCCTTCCTGAGGCAGGAGGGGTTCTGCACCTGCCGCCGGGGGGGGTGTCCCCTGCTTCACTCCTGTCATGCCAGTAGCTATGAGGAGGCTTGGTAAAGGACACCTGACATTGCTTGTGTTTACTCACTGTCCCTGCTTCATATTGCTACTAACCTAACACCGGAACCGTGAGCCTTTTGAGGTTGAAGACCACTAGCTCTGTTGTAGCAGATGCCTTGAAATAGTGTCTGTTATTCCAAGTCTTGCCCAGAAACTTCTGAAAAGGTTTGTTTCACAGCACCGCTCCTACCTCATGGCTCCTGCTGTTGAGACAAGTTAGAACCAAAGCACATCACTGAAAGATGTCAGGTTAAGTTTTTCTGTCTTATGTGATCAAGGCTGCTTCTGCAATCTTGTTGCTTAGTAAATATGAAGATATTCTGCTCTGCGTGATCTGGAAGATGAAAAAAGTTCAGAAGACTATTTTGAAGACCAGAGTTTTGGGAAAGATGAAAGGGGAAGGGGCAGCTAAAAGTGGCTTTATTGTTTCAAATACCTGAAGAGAACCTGTTTTCTGTGCTTGCTCAGTTTTGTTTTTCCCAGAGTGGCCAGCTGCTCGATTTGTTTGTATGTCTGGATGCCATCTGAGCTCACGTGGTGTATGTCAGCAGGATGTGGTGTTCTATCTTGCCAGCAACACTTGTACCCAGCACCAGTCTTTCCCTAAGCCACACTGTAAAGCAACTGCCCCCGCCCCAGATACAATAAAGTGAAACTAGGCATCAGGTTTTTCTCAAGAACCAATGAATATTTCTAGTGGCAAAGTGCTCCTTAATCAAGAAAACAAAGACAAAGATCCAGCAGGCGTGAGCTTGAAGTTAGGCATATTTGGTTTAGGCTTGGCACTGGTTTTCGCAGGAAGGATGTTTAGCCACATCAACCATTCGCCTGAGGATGCAAAAGCTATTCATGGCTCTGAACCTGCGTTTTGTTTCTGAAGACCTACCTCTGTGTGGTGAAATGGGATGGGTGAACCGGAGCAGTGGCCAAGCAGAGCGTCAGGCCGTGTGCTTCATGCCCTGGTCTTGTGACTCTTCGGAGCGTGACAGGAGTCCTGAAGCTGTATACGTGGAGGAGAAGACGTGCCTGCATGCTAGTGCCTTGTCTGCCATGCAAGGATGTCACAGAAGATGGCACAGGGCTGTTCTGAGATCTAGAGAGGGGCGGTCGGCACTTCTGTGCCCCCTCTGTCCTTCCTGCTCTAAGCACTGTGCTCTCAGTCGAACCCTGCTGTCCCCAGGGTCCCTTTCACAGCCTCCGGTCGTCTGATGCCGGGTCATTTGCTCTCTTCCGTGTGCTGGGGTGGCTGGCTGCGTTTGGATGCAGGACTCGAATGCTCCGTTGGCAGTCCGGATCTCTTGTCTCAGCTGGGGGAGGGCAAGTGTGGGCCTGACCTTCTTGTCTAGCCAAACCTGAGCCTTATTGGAATCAGAGCGTGTCCTAAAATGTGTTTGCTTGTCAGACTTTCACTTACAAAGGTGAAGCCTCGCTGCTCGGGGGCTGCCCTTGCGCCGCAGCTGCCTTTGGCAGAGGCTGGGCCGGGCGGGCGGCTGGCCTGGCGGAGCGACGGGGGCTGTGTGGATCTGAGGGCACCCCAACCCGCTCGCTGCGGGAGGGATGGGGCTTCAGCGTGTGTGTGGGTCTTGCCCACCCAGCAGCCCTGGTGCTGGCAGCTCCATCCCCACATCTCCACAATTTCTCTGACCCCAGCTGCACCTGCCCCGCTCCTCTCACTCTCTGTGGCCCCCTTTCCTCCAGATGCGTTTGAGCACCTCCACGTTGCCCAGTTGCTGCGCCGTTTTTCCTCTGACTATGCCACGAGCCGGAACGTCTCCCTGGATGCCGCTCTAGCCCATCACCTCCAGCAGTGCTCCTACCACCTGCGCCTCTTCAGGAGCTGGCTGATCTCAGGGCAGGATGACTTGGAGTGTCTTTACGGTACTGCACGCCGCAGCTGCCTTGGTCCCGTGCTCTTGTAGCTGAGCAGGGACCACTGTCTGCTTGAGAATGCAAAGTATGCTTTGCTTCTAAAAAAGGAAAGCATTTCCCTCACTGCATCCCTTAAAACTCTGGGCTGCTGCTGCAGCAAGCTGTGTGGGCTGTCGCACCCGGCAGTTTTGGAGCCTTAGGCAGTAGCCGTTCCACATGGAGCCAGTGCTCTTCGTGTGGCTGTAACCGTGCTCTCTCCATCTTTGGCAATGGTTCATTGCCTCCTTCCTTTAGCCAGGGTGAGCCCTTCAGCTTCCCTCAGGTTAGATGCTGAGCTCCTACTGGTGCTGACACGATACCCCTGTGCAGGCCTGTGGGGTGCTGGAGGTGTCCCACTATTAGTGGAGGAACCAAATGTAAGAGTATGGGAAGAAAGAAGATTAAGGAGGTGCTGCAGCTGGTCACATGCAGAGTGAACTTGCTGTGGAAATCTGGGGGAAGTGAGTGCTTGTGGGATTGTGTTGTTTCTAGAGAGACCAAGTTAAGATAGGGTAGAAACTGAGCTTCTGTGTGGCTGCATTGCATGGCATCTGTTTTGCCGGTTAGGATCTTTGCAGCGTGTCGTGTCTCTGTTGGGAAGGGGTAGGCAATTTCAGTATTGAATCTAGATGCTGTAAATCAAAGCTTGCTACAGTTTCTCTGATGTTTTTCAGCCTCTGGCACAGATGGGAAGTCTGATGCATTGAGGTCTCAGTGCGTCTAAGACAAGTAGAAGGATTCCTCTCTGAGGGGGCAGCGAGCTAGGGCTGGCTGTTCATGTTTGCCTTGCACCATAAAACCTGCTTGGTGCATGTGGCTTGCTGAGCTGTGTGGTGTGGTGCATGGACCTCCTTTTTCATTCAGACCCATAGGTGGAAGGGGCAGAGACAGTGCAGCTTTTCAGGTAGTGAAGCAACAGGATCAAGCATTTTCAGAGCCCGGAAAAGAGAATTTTTCCTCACACAGTCTATTTTTTCTTGATATAGCCCTTTCTGTCAAGTAGGCAATTTGGAGATGGCAGTTGCTTTTCATATATAATTAGGACAATCCTTGGTCTCCTAGCAACAGACACTAAAAAGGAGCAAAATTGCTTCAAGGGAAGAGATGCTGGAACACAGCAGATTGCTCCAAAGCCAAAGCTGAGCTTCCCCTGCTGCAGAACTCGGCCGTCTCCTGTGAGCTCTGGTGGGGAGAGGAAATGAAGTCAGTGCTTTGGGCAGCGATATGCCAAATATTGCAGCATGGTGCTGGGTTGTGCAGCCTGCCCTAATGCAGCCAAACCTGTGAGTTACGTACCTCAGCGCAGCAGCCTTCCCGCGTGGAAATCAGGTCTCTGCAATAATCAGTGAATTCTTTCTTGCTGTTTTCTCAGTCTGTCATCAAGCCCACAGTTAATTAGCGCGTTTGGGATTCCTGCTGGGGTTCTTCTCAGAGCAGACATGTCTCCGGTCTCTGCAGCTGACAACCCAAATTCCCCCCCCTTGTGAAAACTACATACTTCTATCCGCTCTTTCTTGGCTTTCAACCGTACTTCTATCCACACAAAGAAAAGATGAATTAAAACTCAGGGAGTTCAAAATATGCAGTTGGCATCCATAGTTGGAAAGATGGGTGGTGGAGCCCTGAAGCAATCTGTCTGGGAACCTGTGTGTCTGGGAACCTTATCTGTGTGGTCATAGCTGGGAAAGAGAGGAGGAAATTTAAATGACAAGGGGAAACAGCCTCAAATTCATATCCAAAATGGTGGGCTCTGATCTGTTCATCACCACTCGGGAGGATGTGGAAAAGGTAGAAATTTGCATTCTGGGAAAGACGTTTGTGATAGTGGTCGGAGCGGCCTGTAGGGCGGTGGTGGGGATCCACAGTTCAATGTCTGTTCCAGTACGGGAGCTGGGAGGTTTCTAATGGAGTGAGTTAGAGGCAGCTTCAGACAGATTTTTTTCCACGCAGAGTGAAACTCCTCACCGTGGTACATGGAGGTATTAAGAGTTTAACTGAGTTCAAGGGGTGACTGGAGAATATGGATGAGACACATCAGGGTCAGAGCCGTTCTGAGCTGCAGGTCACCGGAGTCTGGGGACTGCCTGGGGGAAGAGTCGCTACACACTGCCTAGTCTCGCAGCCCTTCACTTGCAGCCGCTTCTGGCACTGTGGGCAGAGAGGTGCTGAGCTAGGATAGACCTTCAGGCTGACTGTACAGGCCTAAATTTAGAAAGGCTGTTTAGCAAAAATCCTAGTTCATGTACACATCGTGTATGCATATATAAACACGTACAAATATACATGTGGCGTATGGGAGTTCTCCCCACAAAAGAAGGCTGGACTGACCAAGCATGTCGGAGAGGAACTTGCTGAGCGTTCTTTCTCCCGTGCCCTTCCGAATCTGTGCTGAGGCTGGGCAAGTGCTGCTTTACTCCAGAAGCACTGACAGCCAGACCTTTGGCGTACAGGCCTTTTGGGGATGTGCCAGGTGCCCTTGGTCTGCCTGTTGCTTTCGGGGTCTCCATTAGAAAGGAACGGGTACCTCTCCCCTGCAGTGTAGAGCTCACAACTGGAGAGCTGGGTAGTAACTCAGCAACTTCTGCTAGTCAAATTGTGTGTAGTAATGTTCAGAACTCTCAGACAAAAATATAATACACAAAAAGGATTGCTTTGGACCAGAAAGCCTTCTCACCTGAGTCTTCCTTGGCATCTGTCTTTGTCTGTTGGCTGACAGCAGTTTGGCTGCTTTCTACTTGTGAGCCTGCAGCTGCAGCAAGTACGTTCTCTCGTTTAAGCAGCCCACTCTGCTAGTAGAGAAGCTTGCCCTGTTTGGGACCTCAGCTCAATCTTAGTAAAGCTGAGGAATATGCCATTTGGGCTACTTGAAGACTGCTCCTTTGTCATGCCCACTAGCCAGGAAGTCTGCTGGCTCCCAGATGATCTGCTGAATTACCAGCTCTGAGGGATCATTACACCAGCACTGATTTCATTCCGGGGGGCGCACGTGTTCCATATGAACTAAACTTTCCCAATTCATATTACACAGTATGCTTTCTTCTTGTCTCTCTGGACATACTTAGAATTTAGGAAACTTTGTGTTACCTTGATTCAAATTAGATACTTCCTCTTAGTGAAATGGTATTGATTTCCTCTTGAGGGTTTAGACTGGGACATCTCCTGCAGTAATCAAGAAGGTGCAAATGAATTCAAGGTCTTGTTTTCTCCCTTGTTCTTCCCTTTTCCCAGTATAAAAATCTGCTTATTTTACTTCTGCTGCTAACACCTTTGGTTGAATTTTCTTTAAGACCTCAGGGTGACTGAAGAAAACATAGCTAAATGGGTGAAAGTACCTGTTACATCTGCAGTGAAAGAGCAATAGGGTAACACAGCATATAGGGTTCACTCAGAGATCTGCAACGTATTTGCTTGACGTTCAAGCCATGTGATCATAAAGTAGGTGTTGACTATTTCAGAATGCATCATTGTGTAGTTCAGGTAAAAAGGTGATGCTTCTTCATTCTTCCTTTGAGGTCATCTGCTAAGATAGCTGTTCACAAGAATCGCATCTGTGTGTTCCTACCGCCTGCTGGAGTCTCCTAGAAGTCTGTGATTCTCTGGTTTAGACAGAAGATGTGAGATAGGTGCAGGTCTGCATTTGCTTTATAGGGTATAGTGTCTAGATGATCTCTGCAAAAGGGTCCTTATACCCAAATCACCTTCTTAATACTCCTATGAAGTGTTGTATGCAGCTCTGAAACAGTCTTACTCTAAGGGGAGAGTCACTCCCTGCTTGAACATCTGGAAGACTTCTTCCTAAACCGAGATCACGCCCAGTAGACTCCGACAGTGGGCAGTAAATGTGCACATGCCAAGAACGTGAGGTTCTGGGGAGAAGAGCTCAAGCTGGAACACAGTTAATTCAGCTGTAACAGGGGTGGGCCTTCAGCTTTGGCATCAGTGTGCCTGGGAGAGTCGAAACAGGACGTGTAATCCCCTAGCTGGACTGCACCTCTGGTGCTCTCACCCGCAGAATGGCTCTTGAGGCAGTTCCATTCTCTCTGCTGCTGTGTCAGGATGCTGCTGCATTATTGATTCAGAGTGGAGATTCCCCCATAGCTGCTCCCCCACATCATACGCAGTCTCCTTGGACATCCAAAATAATACATACTCAGCAGACTCCACTGCCTTGTGTATCTTAAGGTTTTCCCCATAACCAAATCTTGTTTTCTTGACTCTAACAGATGGCTTCTTCCTATTTTAAGGAACAAAAATTTTGGAGACGTAACCATGCTGTACTCCTTGCTGGGAGAAGTTTACAGTTGACTTTGGGATTCATTTTTAGCTGCTCTGGTCTGCAGACCGCAGCCACGTGCTGTCCCTGCAGGGCAGGTCTCACTCTGAAGGGAGCAGATTGCCCTCTGCACCCCTAATGGAGCTGCTGTAGTCAAACTCGAATGAAATGAGAAATGAAACTTGTTCCTCTGTGGGCTGCTGTTTGACTTTGGTACCAAATGAATGGAATTCTGTCTAATTTCTTGTGCTGTTGTCTGCATCGCAGACCCCTGCACTGCAGGCTGCCGGGAAGGAGTTTCGGGAAGCAGCAGCAGTAGCGGAACGGTCAGCACTGGGTGACTGTCAGGCTGGAAGGGTTCCTGTGGTTTGCACTCATGCTGTATTTTTGTTGCCCCTTCCCAGAGGTGTTGGTTCTTTGCTAGGTGTGTGTGGTGCAGCAGTGGTCAGAGCCTTGGCTGGGGACTCGCTGCTGCTGTGATACACGGAAAGACGACGGTCTGTAGCAGTAACTTCTGCTTCGGCTCTGCTGTGGTGTATGAGGCTGCTGCTGTTGGCCGCTCCCCAGCAGCTAAGCAGATCAAGGGAGGTGTGCAGGGGAGAGGGCTGCCGTACACAAACCAGAGGGATTCCTTGGAAATAGTAGTGCTTCACCTTGAGAAGGTAAACTTTTGCTTTTTCTCTACTTGCTTGAGACCAGTTAAGTGACATAGTGCTGAGCAGAGCTGTGCAAGCTCTTTGGGGACATAGGTGTATCACTTCATATCAGTAGCATTGTCAGTGTTCCATCTTTCCTTTAATGCTGCACCTTTCATTTCCTCTTTATTAGAGGAGTGCCCAAGCACTCGGATCCCCATCAGTGCCTCAGTGTATCTTGTAACTGCATTGCTTTGCCCTGTTATATTCAAACTTCTTCCCTTTTTCTTTGGAGACCCCAACAGATGAGCCAACTTTGGCCCCTCTTAAAAGCAGATTCAGTTGTGAAATGACCTTAGCCTCATGTTGTGCTGCTCCGCAACCATCTCCACGTGGTTGTCCGTTGAGTCTTGCTCTCACCCTTTTCCTTTAGCTCTGTCTCCCAGAATGCTTTTTAGAAAATAATGAACGTCACTCTTCCTTATTCAGCACTTCCACTCTAAAGACTTCCCAGTAAGTGTGAGAAGAGTGCAGTGTTTTTCCTGTGTCTTACATTCCTTCGACCCAGCCAAGGATTTGTTATCCTTCATGTCTTGAATTGATGTTTCTAGGCCCTTTGTGGCATAGGAAACCTCTCTGGACTGTCTGGAGGGTTCTTTGTCTCCAGTAGCTGTTACAGCAGCGTATGTCTCTGCAGCATCGCAAACTGGTGATGATCTGGTCTGCAGCCTCCTCGTATTGCATGTGGATTCTCTCTAAATATCATCTGCTGGCTCATGCGCCTTGCCTCTTGCAGAACTGGGCTAGGTGAGCGCGTTGGGGCAGAGACCGTCCTGGAGGTGACTGGAACAATGGCCACACATAGCAGATAGTCCAGGTGCTCTAGGCCTTCTCCTTAGGTGCTGTCAAGCTGCAGGGATCAATTTTACCCTGTCAGTGCGCTGGGCAGCGATCTTGACACAGCGGTGCATCAAGAGCTCCTGTACTTTTTGCATTTCAAAGTAATTTTCTTTCCCTGTAGGAGCAAACCCAATTCCTTCACAGGGTTTTTTTGAGCTCCTTGGAGGGAGCGAGGGGGTCACAGAATGGGAAGTGTAAGCTTAAGAAGTGGAGAGGCCTCTAAACTCAAGAGGCTCCGAGCAGGAGGAGGCCTCGTTCCCATACGCCCAGAGGCTCGTTTGTTTCTTCCTTGCTCCTCTGGCAGTTTCAAGTTGGTTGGTGCCACAGAGCGTTGCCAAGAAGCTGGGATGAAAAGGAAGATGCTTTGCTGTAATACTCTGCTGGCTTGAGTAGCAAAGAATTTATTGTGAATGGTTGTGATGCAGCTTAGCTCTGAGCACGTATCTGTTAAATGTTGAGATACCTATTTCTACTAATCCTGGGTTTGCTGGCAGTGACATCTTATTAAGGGGACAAATAATTCAAACTGTTGCCCAGCCCTTCCCTGGGAGACAGCCTGTCAGGCGCACGCAGGGGGTCTGCTGTGAGAGAGGCAGGTTCTGCCGCTCCCTGCCTTTGTAGCAGCGTGCGCTGCCTCGCTGAGGGGAGAGGGTGGACGGTGTCACTAGTGGTGGGAGTCCTTTCATGGAAATTCTGTTGACTTCACTCAAATTCTGTTTAGCTTCTGTAAAGTGTGGGGCATTGTGCCAAGTTCTCCACCATAACCATGTATTTTAGCAGAAGGGTCACAGGCTTTGCAGCAAACACGACTGCTGCTAGATACGTTTCCTCCTCTTCCCCCCTCCTTCTGCGTGTGCCTGGGCGCTTGCTTTCAGGTCTGTTATTGCATGTGATTGCCTAGTGGTGATTTTCTTGCCTAGAAGAGGTGGCCTTAGGCCTGAGTGTGCCTGGTGTTTGAATCCCAGACTGCCCAGCTCCTTCAACCATGAGTGGTCCTGCATGGATTTAGGTTGTTGTTTGCTCTATTCACTTTCTGATTGGGTTTCTTTCCAGGTTTTGAAGGCTGTTCCATGGTTCCCACCATTTATCCCCTGGAGACCCTGCACAACTCCCTCTCTTTGCGACAGGTCAACGAGTTCCTGACGGCTGTGTGCAGGAGTTGCAGCGAATCGCATGTCCAGTCTACCGCAGGTACTGGAGAGGTGGGCTTGTCTCTGGGTAAGCCAGAACGGAGTCGAGGCAAGGAGACCTTTTGGTCCTTTACGTTATCGGGACAGATGGGCCTGACAGGACTGACAATAATCACAGTCTCTGAAACCTGTTCCAGGGTGTTCTAGCCCAGGAGCGAGCTATGGGATCCAGCTCAGAGCCATCCTAGGCCACTTACTTGAGAGACAAGTAATCGGCCAGGTCTGCCCGTGGCTGATAAGTACGGTGATATGGATACAAACTCTAGCTTGGGAAATCTTAGCCTCGTGTTTCCAGGAGCTGAGGGACAAGCACAGCTCTGAATTTGCACTGTTCTTGAGCTCTTCCTGGAGTGCCTGCTTGTGGCTGCTGGGCTATGAGCCATTTCTTTATGTCTGTCTGACTATTACTGATCTGTGTTGTGTTTTTTTTTTCTTGAAGCTCTGTTTGATTCAATGATTGGCAGCCAGATACCAGGAGACCCCTTTATGTCCCAGCAAATCCTGTCATCATCCTCTTTGCCGTTGCGCCAGCGTTCAGATAAGCCCCCTTGGTGTGAGTGTTCTCCCTTGATCAGGGATGAATGTGACGGTGAGGGAGGGAAGCAAAGGGTGCCAAATGGTGGCATTGGTACTGATGCTCAGGGTTTCCGTGCTCTGCCCTTGAAGGAACAGAAATGGAAAAGGGAAATAGGTAAAAGGGAAAGTAGTCATAGGCCCTGTGAAAAAGCTTCCAAAGAAAGGTGCAAAAAGGGGCTCTCTGTAATATTGTATATCATGGGGACAACTACTGTTGGATGGAGGCTGTCTCTCCAGACATCCTCTGCTTTGAGCTCTAGGACATGGAGGGCCTGAATGCACTTCATTTTCATCTCAAGTTCTGTGATTCTCCACAACACATGGGCAGCTCATTGCTGGCAGGTGGAAATGCCTTCCTTTCCTAGCCAGCCACATACATGCCTCAGACAGAGCTCCAAATAGGAGAGGCGATTGTTTAGTTCTTCACTTACAGGCTTTCCTGCAGCTGCCAGGCCTCGCTTGTCACAGTCTCTGCAGAGCTGGTGACTGCCGTTAGTCCCCTTTGCAGACCTGGCTGGAACTCGACGGGGAAAGGGTTAGCCAGCAGTTGCACAGCAAGTGCCTTAATAGCACAAGCCAAGGTTGCCACTGGCAGAGCAGTCCTACTCTTCTCCTGGCTGTACACTCCTTGCGCCAGCAGTAGTGTGTGTCTGTGTAGACAGCAAGGTCAGGGAAATGATCCGACTGAAAACAGTTGTTTAATCCTCCCCCCTTTATTGGATTAGATATAATCTAGATCTGTTCTCCAGTTTTGCTCATTGTGCAATGTAAGGCAAGAATAAGCATTAGTGGAAAAGCTGTGTTTCTTCTTCCAGTGGTGACTCTAGCTCAACATTCAAGGATTGTGTGTGTCAGGAACCAAGAGGAGCAAAGTTGAAGCTGAGGGTGTTCCATAATAAAGAGGGAATGAAAGAAACTCTTTTTCAGCTCAAAGCCCAACATCCCAATTCACATATTGCTCTGTAGTGACAACAGAATCCACTCTTGGCTGTATGCCAACATAGCACTGTACAACAAGATGTAAGTGCTTGGGTTTTCATCAGCTGAGCTGCCAGAAACACACCTAAGAGCAGCAGCAAGCCCCTGCCAGGTTGCGTGGCATGTAGACGACCCTCACCCATGGGAGGTAGAACTGTGGGAGTGCGACAGCTTGGGTCTGCCCAGGCTTTGGGATGGGGAAAGATCAACTAAATGTTTAAGATTTTTCTTCCTCTTTGCAGACAGCAGTGGCCCCTCCAGTACTGTCTCCAGTGCAGGCCCATCCTCCCCAACCTCTGTGGACAACTGTGCTCGTTTCAGCTTCACTGAGAAACTTTCCATCAGTCCCCCAAAAAGTGAGGAGCAGCTGACTAGCCAGTCCCCTGAGCAAGGAGAGAGACAGCCTCCAGGCAGAGGGATTGACGTGGAGGTGGGGATGTCTGGGTTGTCAGTGGCGGAGCCAAGTGCCCCAGAGACCCTGATCTGGAATAAGTGCCCAGAGCCAGGCAGGGTCCTGGAGCTGTGCAGGAAGGAGCTGGCGGAGGACTGTTACCCAGAGGAGAAGAGCATGGTGGAGCTGGATGAAGAAGAATCAGCTGAGGAAATGTTAGAGCCCAGTAACACAGGGAACCCAAAGTGTGGTACAGGGTCTGATATAAGGCTGGCAGGGGAAAGAGTGAAGCCAGGCGAGGGGTACACAGGGGGAATGACTGTCCTGGATCAGTCAGGGCCGTCCAAGGAGACCTTGGTGCCCTGTGAAGAGGAGCTGCTGGGAGAGGTTTTGGATCCAGAGCATATCCAGGGCAAGGAGCTGCTGGGGGACAGTGGCCTGTCAAGCCAGCTTCTGTTTGGTCATCCGTGCCAGGTGCAGCCACTGCCTCCTGAGAAAAGTGTGGAGGAGCTGCAGCCGCTGTGTCAGGAGGATCAGCAGAATTAGCGGCTCACCGGACAGCACACTGCTAGCGCTTCTAGCCTGGAGACTTCCTGCACAGCACCTCATGCAGCTGGCTGTCCACAGCACAGAACAAGCCATGTCCCAAGGCCACAGGACTCTGAAGTGTGGAAGATTCTGCTCTGCTCCTCCACAAGCCAGCCCTTTGCCATTTGGCAAGAGACAATGCCCCATCTGCCTTGTTAAATGAACAACAAATGCAGTCTTGGTACGGCATGGCATGGCACCTCCATGGAGCGGGGACATGGGGCTGCATTGGTGTCCCAAGGGCTGTATGCTCGCCGGGACAGCAGAGTTAGAGGATTGGTACAGCCAAGGCTTTTGGGGTGGTAAGTCCAAAGAGGACAGATGCTGCCTTGATATTATTTGGCCCATAGCCTTTAGGGAAAGGAACTCTGGGCCCAAAGTAAGCAGATCCATCACAACCACCAACCTCCTCTCTGTTCCTACCTTCTTCCTCTCTCTCAATTCCCACCACTGGCCACCAAAAACAGGTCCTGCGGGTCCATGGCAGGAAGACTAGGAGAAGCAGAAAGCGTTCTGGATGAGTGTGGGAAGGAGAGTAATGAGGGGGTCAGGTTCAGGACTGCCACTTGCAAGAAAAATGTCTCTTTGGTGTGGACTTGAATGCTTTCTTCCTGGGCTGGGGCAGGCAGGAGCCTGGGGATCCTGCCTGAGACAGGTGGGCAGGGAGGGTACACACGGGTTTGGTTTTCTTTCTCGTCTCCAAGGGTCAGGCAGGGTACAGCTCTGAAGTCTTGGTGACAGAAATTAAAAGAAATTGCTATTTGAACAAATCAGGATTATTAGAAACCAATAAGGAGAAATCTTTATTATATATAAAATGAAAAGTATTTAATACATATTTATGTAAATGACTTGTGAGCACAAGCCTGAGGGCAAGATTGGCACGAATGTCCCTGCTGCATCCTGAGTGCAGGCCAGGGCTGTGCCTCCTGCGCCTCCTGTATTTATGGACAAGTCTGCGTGTTTGTCTGTAGCTAGGTTCCGTGTTTTTGTGAAGCTGTGCCCAAAGATCTCCACGCTGTGTTGTGACGATGTGTGTTCACAGTAAATCTATGCTGTGGGTCTGGCGTCTCTCTGTCTCTGATGCTGACTTGCGCAGCAGCGTGTGTGTGCCAGAGCTGGCGGGTGCCCGGGACAGCAAGCCCTGCTCATTCTCTGCCGTCCTGGAAGAGGACGTGAGCGCACAGGCATGGGGCCTTACTCAAGAAGGCCAGATACCTCTTTTTTCCTCCACAGAAGAACTGGTCATACTGGGAAGAGGTCCTGGCTTCCCAGGTCCCAGAGTGGTTTGTGATAGAACGAAGATGCTGGGACAGAGTGTTTAGCTCCTTTCACTTGGCCCACACCTCTTTGGTTCCAAGCGTATTCTGGGTGCCGTGGCCTCTTCCTCATGCCTGATAATCCCTACCTGCCAGTTTGGGTATTTAAGAAAGGCCATGTTTCCTTGCACTTGACATGCAGCAGTGGTAGAGCTGCCTCAGGTGGGAGGAGGCCTGGCCCCCTCTCCCGCAGGGCCGTGCCAGCTCTGCTGCGAGCTGGGGTGTGGGGAGCAGGGCCTGCCTCCTGCTGCCTGGCGGGAAGCCTCTGGCTTTCACCACAACCCTCCGTTAAAGACCTGCAGTAACAGATACCTGGCGGGTCCCTGTGTGGCTGAGACCACGGGCCTGCAGCATGCCCTGCCCCGAGAGATGGCTGCAGGGGTGGAGGCAGAGGAGCACTCGTTGCCGCTCGCGTCCCTCCAGCAGTGCTGGCGCCCTGCTCCCGCCACCCTGCCCGCAGCCTCCCGGGGTTGGTAGTGCATGGCACCCACCGCCCCCCAGCAGCAGGGCCCTGGCCGGGCACCAGAGCCGCGTCTCCTGCCAGGATTTGGGTGTTTCTGTCTGGGGGAGGCAGCACCCGCCCCTGTGCCTGCGGAGCAGAGGCCATGGCCCAGGCCTGGGCAGCGTGGTTGCCATGATGGACCTGCCGCAAGCTGTCCCTGCTCAGTGGGGCACAGCCCCTTTAGTGGTGGCATGAGTGGGTCATGGAGCAGGGTCCTGTGGGGTGAGGGCCTGGCGCTCGGGTGCTCACCCCACACCACTGGGAGCTCATCGCCTCCAGGGCCCTGCAGCCTGCAGGAGCGATGGCTGTACTGCCTGCAAGTGCCTGGCAGACCTCCTGCCTGCAGCCCCCAGCGCTGCAAGAAAACAGCCAGGGGATGCTCAGTGCTGGCTGCCCTCCTGCCGTGCTGCCAAGCAGCACAGGAGACAGGCTGGACTCAGTCTCTGAGGGTGCTTTATAGTCGGGAGCCCTTTCTCCCCCAGAGAAAGCAGCTACTGGCTGCAGTGCCCTTGTGCTCCCGCAGCTTGGCAGGGGCGGCACAAGTGCTGTGGAAGCACTGCCAGAGAGCTGCGGCTGCATCCGAGTACAAATGTGGCCTTTCTTGCGAGGCTCTGAAGGCCACATTCTGCAAGAAGGGATGTCCGAGTACTGCAGTAGTTGAATTCCTGGGTAGATTGCTGCCACTCACAAGAACCACTATTATTTATAATGTTCCCCAATCTTCAACCATTTCTTCACCTGGAAATGAGAAAGGAATGACACTTGGGAAGCAGCTCGCAGCTGCGACTCCCCAGCTCGGTGAGAGCTCGGGCCCAGGAGAGAGGCCAGAAGGGTTTTTGTTGTGATGAAAAACACAAACCTCCATATCCCTAAACTGAGAATATTTCTACAAATTCTAATCAGTGTCTAATTTCAGCTTCTGAATGTATCTTTTGGTTTCTGAAGTCCTCTAGCCAGAAATTATCTGGCTGCTTTGGTACTTTGCATACTGGTAATACTGTGAAATTTTGTTCTCCGGATAGTTTGTAGGATCAGAGGGCGCTTCCTGATGCAGGGCAGAGTAACAGGGAGGCAACCTGGTTAATTGTGGCTGGTAGTGCTTATGCTGCGGAAGCAAACGTCCTGAAAAAGGCAGGTATCATCCCACAGCCAGCCAAAAAGAAAGCCGGGCTGCCTGCGGTGGTACAAGAACTGCGTCCTAGTCTGTGTCTGCTCTCTTCAATAGGCAGGCCAAGAAGGGACAGTGCCCTTTATTTTAAAAGCTGCCTCTGTTGATAAGTTTGTGGTCTTTCATGATGCTCTAAAACGTCCAAATGAACACCTGCAGAGTGTGTTGTGACATCTGAGCACCGACCCGTCTGCTCTTACGCAGTGTCTTCACTGTGTTTTTCTTGGCTTAGCAGCTGCAGTGATTAATGACAAAGCCCTTTCCAAACAGAAGGGTGGTGTAAGGAAGTGCTGTGAGTCACAAAGGAAGGAGAAGGGAAAAGGGCAATTGCACAATTTCTGGATACAATGGCAGGAGCCAATATTTTTGTCTTAATCCTGTCAAAGCCAGTTCTGGCTCCTCAAATCTATGCTGATGCATAAGCTGCACTTTCAAATGCTTTCAGGCCGCCTAAGTAGGGAGAGGCACAAATGGCTGCTGCGTGGTCCTGCGTCTCTGGCTGGGTGTAGCTAATACTGCCTACAGTGTCTGGGACAGCTTGCATCAGGCTTGTCAAATCCTTGGCAGATGCAGCTAAGCAAAACTCTGCCTGAATTGTAGTCGTGTGGCAGAACGGACAGCAAACTGTCTATACCAAGTAGCTGAAGTGTGGCAATGCCCCGTGTAGGCTGTGGGAAGTGACAGGCCCTCTGTCAGTCCGTGTGTACGAGCCGCGTCCCTGCAGGTGGGGGATCCGTCAGGTTGTACTGCGTGTGCGGGCTCTGGGCCTTTGGCGTGGCAAGGCCCAGGCAGCCCTGATGGTTGAAACAAGACCAAACTCAATGTTGCTGCTATTGCCTTGGACACTCCTCTGGCTCATCAGTTTGCAAATACTGATGGAGCTGATTAAGGGAAGGCCGTTTCATTGCCTTACTGGGACCTGTCTTTTGCTTATCTGTTCCGCTTTCTCAGAGCTATGCCGCTTCCCCACAAATTACTAACCCTTGTCTCTCCAAGTGCTACGCAGCAAGTGATGGACACAGCAGAAGACAGCTGGTGTCTGTCCTTGCTGTGAGAGCCCCATTCCCCGCTCCTCCCGTGGCCCAGTGCTGTTGGCGCCAGCGCTGCCCAGCCGACGCCTGCTCTGTTTGCTGGCCACAGGGGAGCAATACGCCAGGAGTTTGACGGATTGCTGCTCCCCTCTTCTTGTTTGAGTTGAGCAAAGTCCAGCTGGTCGCTGAACTGTAGCCCTGGCAAAGCCAAGGCCTGCTTTGGTGGCCTGGGCTGATCCAGTTCCTCCTTGCAGACACCTGCCCATGGATCAACGCTGATGCTTCTGTCCAGGTCTCATGGGCACTTGAAAGCTTCCCAGCCGCAGTGTACTCCTGCTCATTGCTGGAGGAGCATGGCTTCCTCAGGGCACGCTTACATCACTTCCCTGCATGCTGCTGCTTGTGTTTTCTGCTACGGTAACCTGATTTTGCCTCCCTTCTCCCACGTAAGAGCCTGTAGTAGGTGTGTTCACCATGGCCTGCGTGGTCCATCTCCACAGCTGGCCGGGGAGCTCTGCCCTGCAGGATGGTGCTGAGACGGCCCCCAGACTCCCAGCGCTGTACGCCCTTGGGAAATGTACAGTCACAGCCTCTCAGCTGGCAGGGGCACAGCCGTATCCATGTGCTTGTTTACCTGGAAAGCATCTGTGGAAATAGTTTATGGCAACAGTTTGTGGTCCCTCCCCTGCCAGTAACAGCTTTGGCAGCTGCCCCAAGCTCTCCATTACGTGCTGCACAAGCTGTGGTTTGCTCTGTGGCCACGATGGCCTCTCTTCTGAGGGTCTCAGCACAGCACCTGCTTTCCTCTTCCCTTTGTGTTTCCTGCCGCGGAGCTCGGGCAGGAGCAGGGCTGACTGGGCATCAGCCCCTCCCCACGGCATCCGCACAGCAGGACAGAGGGCTGCGGTCCCAGATCTCCGCTGAGTAGCGAAAAGAGCTGAAATAAAGTGACTTCCCCCGCAGAGGTGGGTTTGGAGTTCTGCAGGGTGCCAAGGCCCGCTGTTGCCACAGGGGCAGGCAGAGCGTGGTGGCCACAGACCCTGAGCTGGTGGCGGCCCAGTGTCAGGCCGAGCGCCCCGGCCCTCTGCCTCCAGGGCACCAGCTCAAGGAAGGCCCGCGGTGCTGGCCGGAGCGGCCATTCCCGAGCCGCACAGGGACAGGCAGAGGGCCACGATGGAGAGTATGCTTCAGGAGCTGTGGCATCGGCGGGACAGGCCGTGCCAGGCTCCACACCAGAGCAGGGGGGCTGCTCCCCCTGGGCCCTGGGACGGCCGTGCAAGGGCCCAAAACTTCCTCTGGCAGGGCGGCAGCTGCAGCTGCCAATCTCCCTGCTGGGGTGGGGGTCCCAGGTGGTCTCTGTGCCCCTCAGGTGCCCGTCCCTTCCCTGGGGCCGCAGGAGTTTGAGCGGCTGCGGGTGAGGATGTGGTGTTGGCGAAGCCGGGCTGGGCGGCAGCAGGGAGGGAAGGCATGGCGGCCGTCTCTGCGTTGCCCCTGCCTGCAGTACGGACTCACCCAAAGAACGGCTTGAAACAGTTGGAAGTGTTCTTGTTCGCAATTAATGTGGCTTTATTATTAATGTGTTGGGCTCCTCTCTTGACAGCAGTTAGTTACAGAGTGTTTCACATGGAAATGGGAAAAGGACAGAACTCAAGGAACTAAATTCAAAGAGAAACATGATGCTGAAGAAAAGAATCAGGGCTCTGTTCTTAAAACATTTAGCATAGAAGAAGCTAGGAGCACAAGTTGCCATTTCAATACAGTTAAGACGTTCACTTTTTTAATTATAGGTTTAAAATAGTATTTTGTACCTATTACATACAGGAAGATTACGCGTTGTTGCCCACATGCAGAAACAAGCAAAAGCAGAGTTTAACTGTTTCTCTCTATAGTGTTGTATTACCTCTGGCTTTGGATGGGTTCTGCTGGCTCCTGCAGGCTAAGCAGGGTCAGACTCTTTACAAATTGGCATTTTTACAAGTCTTTTTCACCATAGTTTTTTAAGGGCGAGAGAGGGAGGAGGAGGGCAGGAAGACAGAGAGGGAGGGAGAGAAGCGGAAGGCAGAACAGACTGCCACAGGAGACTAAAAAAAAGTGTATCCTTGAGGCGGGGGGAGCGGAGGGGTGTGGGATGAAGCTGTCCAAGCAGCGCAGCTGCGGAGCGCAGGAGTACGGCACGCGGCGGGCAGGCGCCAGTGACCCCTCTCCTGCCTAGAGGATGCAGGCACCTTGCAAAGCCTCACTATTACTGCTGCTTAGTCAGAATTGCTTCAAGTTTAAAATTGAGAAAACATTCATGTGTGGGTCTATCTAAAGTTAGTGCATTAGCTTTTACACCCAGCCACGCTTAGGGATCCAGGGAGCCAGTCTCTGAGGGTCCCATTCGCTCCTCTCGCCTGGCATCCCGCGCCTGCGCCGGCTGGCAGCCGGCGCCATCGGCAGGTGAGCCAGGACCCCCCCTCGAAGGAAGGCAAACCCCCCCATCAGTGCTGGGGGGGAGCAGGAGCACCTCTGTCACTGCCTGCAACTGCCTGCCATAACCAACATTCATAGACGCTGACCCCGTCGGGCTACAGAGAATGACATTTATTCTTCTGGCAGACACCCCGTGATTCCATGGTTAAAATGAATACAGCACAGGGCAGGGATTTGCTGAATCCCCGAGTAAGCTCTCATCCTCCTAACAAGGGCTGTGTCAAAAGGGCCGGCTGCTCCTCGGGAGGGGCTGCTCGCCTCAGGCTTTGTCCTGCAGCTGCTGGGTTTTAGACACAGCCTTGCAGGCTGCAAGCGGAGACCCTTTTTGCTGCCAGCAAGTTCTCTACGGTCGTTTTATGTTGTTGTGGTTTAAGTTGCAGCATCTAAGTATTTGTACTGAGAAACCTCTAAACTGACACTAAGAGCACACGGTGTCCTGTCAACATGTATAAATTAAAATATTAAATCCACACAAAATGCAGCTTAACATTAAAAAATAAATATATAAATTAAATGCAAAATAAACCATTTCCCTAGAAACTCCATTTTAGTCCTAGGAGCAGGTTTCTAAGCAGCATTTTCTTTATGTCAGCTGCCAGAAAACTAGCACTGAGACTGAAGAGTCCCAGGCAAGCACAACACAGGGTCCCAGGATGCTTATTACGGAGTCAGACCTCGGCCCAGGGCCAAGCAGTGGGTGACGCAGCAGATGGCAATACCTTTGAGTTGTATGTCAAGCCTTGCAGCATCGCTTTCTCTCTCATCTCTCCTTCTCCAGAGCACACCCCGCTGCCACTCTCTTTGTCTCCCAGAAAGATAAAAGCCATTTTTGCGATGCGACGCTCTCGCAGTGCTCTTGGAGGCGGCCCAGGCTCAGCGGTGCTGCAGGCTCCGGGCTCCGAGCACTGTCCCTCTGCACTGCTCTCCCTGCAGGTGCCGGGAGCCCCGCAGCGGGGAGGGGTGCGCGCGACAAGGGGGCTCCGGGTCCCTGCTCAGTAGCAACGATGCGCTCAGGGCATACAACCACACTTCTGCCAGGGTGGCCAGGGGGCGAGGACACGTGCCCACAATGGCTGCACTAGCAATGGACTGCCAGCTGCACGGTGTGCACAGCACCTCATCTACGCTGGCAGCAAGAGCCCGCGTGTCCCTGCCACGGGTGCGGAGGAACTAAGAGCAACTACACTCACTAAGCTACTTTCCCTAGGTGTTTTTGGAAGGGGGTTCTCTTTCCTCCCACCACAGGTTCTACTCCCGCATCGTGGACACTTAAGGGGACAACAAAAATCTTGAACACAGCTAAGAGGCTTGGACCCCCAGCATGCGGGCAGCGATGAAACTTCTGCTGCTTGCAGAGCTGGCGCACATCAGCTGCCCCGGCCAGATGCCAGCCTCGCTCAGTATGGCATGCGGGTTCCTCAGCGGCCTCACCACAATCCTCAAGAAAGCCTTTGGTTTACAAGGACAGGGAGGTTTCTCGTACATTTTAGGCCAACAGCGGCCAGGGTTGTTTCAGCCCTTCTGCTGTAGGAGGCTGTAGTTGTGCGTTTGGATACTCTGTTTGTGTGACTGTTCAGGCAACAGCCCCTCTGTGCCTCCTACTGTCACACTGCTGATGTGCAGGAGTCAGCTGGCCACTCCGTGTGTGCAAAGCTCACGTTAGCGGGTTAGGAATGTGCTCTTTGTAGCAAAGAACAACAAACAGGCTGAACCCTCCCCTCCCACCGACACCCCCGAACAAGCGTGTCCTTCACCCCAGCTCCTTGAGCATAGTGAGCAGGTATTGCAGGATGCCACAACCAAATACTTGGGACAGAAACCTGCAGAGCTGGCAAACGGTGGTCCTGACTAGTTGGAGAACAGGTCCCCTTGCTCAGAACACCACCTGTATGTTCAGGATGCGAGGTGGAAGAATGACCTTCACTGTCATGTACAGTTGCAGGGTTTCACCTTCCCTCATCTCCCAGGTGCATTTTCTTTGCAAATTAGTTTTCTTCTCTGTCCCCCCCCTGCCCCCCATGCACTGTCTACATGCAGCAGCAGCACTTCAGCCCTCACCAGAAAGATGAGGTTCATGGTGCTACAAGTTAAATGGCAAGGCAGCCAGGAAGAGAGTAGAACAAGCTCTCACAGCAGCAAGGCAGCCAAGATAGTCTACAGAAACTGTACAGGCAGCAGAATAAAGCAGGGAAAGTGAAAGTGCCCCTGGCCTGCAACTGCTCTTGCACAAACTCTTAGCTCAGTCCAGAATATTACAGAGCCCTGCACTTCTTTCTCATGGCATCCAGTGCTGAGCTAGATGGATACCCGATTGCCTGACAAATGGGAACCATGTAGAGGACTAAACCAGAGAAGAACTGGACTGTGATTAGATGGCGTCTCTGATGTTGCATCGGTGATTGGAGAGTCAATGGATGAACGCAAAGTGTGGGAGATTTAGAATTCGATCTTACAGGCTGGAAAAGATTCATCCTGCATCACAACAGTGCTGCTGCTTGCCAGTACCATGATGTTTAGCTCCTGCTGTTTCTCATGGGTCTGTTGGTACCATTCTCGTGTCACCTCAGTATCATGTGTTGGGATCAATGTCACCTGGGAAAAGAAAGCAGCAGAGATGATTGTCTGAGAACAACTGCAGTGACAAACAATGCCCATAGGAGCTGAGGCTAAAATTTCCCATTAATTTTGGAACACTGTACCCTTGGTACTGCTTGTTCTATTTAATGTCTTTCAGATGTTAGGTTCTCTACGGCAGAGCTGGTGCTTTATTTTATGCAGTACCAGCACAGTGGCGCTCTGAGCTGGCTGCAACTGGCAGCACTAACACCGTAACGATGCAAATGGCTGCAGTGCAGGGGAGAGCATCTCTCTGTGGAGCTCAGAAAACAGCCTCAGAAAGATCCCTCAGTGTGACAAGGACAATGCTGAGAGTGTCACTGTTAATGGCCTGATACTAGACTTTATGTGAATATTGACCCAATGGGCAACTTGGGGACCTTGAAATCTGAGCCTGCTTCATCTGAAAGATCATACACATTTCTTGTACCTGTCTTCAGAAAGTGCCCACCCAGGATGTCCTGCAAACCTGACTAAGCAAGAACTATGTGTAAGAACACTCTGCTTTAAAAGCACTAATAAAAAGTTGCTATCAGAAAGATCTTCAGCAAGCAAGGCTAGCAACAAATGCCACTGGGTGTGGGACACTGATGTAAATTCAGGCTGCGATGGCGCTCGTTTTCGCCAGAGGATAGGCTCATCCTGCAGCAGATGAGGAGGACTGTATGATCTCTAAAAGCTTCCTCCCCTCAGAAGGATGGGGAAAGGAGGACGTATCTGCTTCCACTCACACCATTTTGCAGGTGTCCTCCTCCTCCTGGGTAGAAACAGTTACTCTTCTAAGACTGCAGAGCAGGACATGCCCAGTACCATTTGCTTCCTCTTAGTGTACTCCCTCTGGGTACGTTTGTGACACACACCTTCTCCCCAGCACTTGCGACACAAGGAGCATCACACGCACTCCTTGGCATTTCCATGACCTACCTGCAGGTTCTCCCCCCACTGAGACTTCCCTTCCAGGAGCGCATCCAACACGGCACGGCTTGGTTCTCCATTGGCTGCGTCATTCCCACTCACAACGTAATACGATGCTCGAACCCGCTTGAAGAACTCTGGATCTGTGTTCTTTCCACTGCAATGGTTGGGAATGTATGCCAAGTCCACATAGACAGGTGGGCCCACGGGCACAGGGAAACTGCTCTTAGGACTATTGGAAGCTTTGGAAAAAGAAAACAGAGGCTATCAAAACCCTTCTGGAAAGGACAAACACTCAAATTAATACTGAAGGACTTGCATTCCAGAAAGGTTTTTCCCTGCAGTTGCAGCAACAAGTTAAGATCTATGCAGGCTCTGCTGCTCAGAAGTGCCCTGGGTGGATTTCTGTGCCAGTGCTGTCACAGCTCTTGGGAGGGAAGGGGAGTTCTGCTGGCTGGAAGGCTTTAGGCTCAGAAGCCTTTCCTGGGGAAGGGAATCAAAAAATCTCCATTATTAGCTTTTGCAGAGTTGTCGTCCCAACCAATATTTAGTCCTTATTTTTGTTGTTTAATAACATCCATTTGCTAAAGAAACCTGTTCTGATGGCCTTTATATGCTATCCCAGGGTATTACAGTAGTCCTTCTGGAAGCTCCATCCTGGCTTTCTGCCACCCCTGTGAACTGCTGCTATTCTAAGGACTCTATTGCTCTCTCCTATCAACCTTTTGTACCTCTTTTCTTCATTTGCTGCTGCTTACATTTATGAGATGAGAGATGGTCAAACTAGAGTTGTTATGCTCAGCAATATATATGCATATACACACACACCCCCCTAGAAGGACTGTCCCTTCTCTCCCTCCTGCTCCCTGTGGAATCAGAGGCCTCTGTCCTCTGTTTCCTTACATATACCGTCTCTGGGTAGTCTCCTCTGTGAGCAAAAAGCCGCTAACTACTAGCATGGACAACTTGTAGCCTAGCTGCTACACAAACAAAAAATGCCCTACCTGTCTCAGCCAGTCTTACGGATGTCTAGCCCTCATCCCAAGTTTGATTTGGGCAACCCACAGCACTGCTCCGTGCACAACCTCCACACCCCGTATCCTCGCCTCAACCCTCCCTTCAGACCGGCATGTCCAGGCACCGCATCCTGCCCGTCCTTTCTGTGCAGCACCTCTAAGACGTGACCGCTCTGTGCAGACACTGTACTAAAACCCCAGTAAAGGCTGTCTCTGGACTGCACCCGATTTGCCCGTCAGCTGTTCATGAACACCCGCTCAGCCCCTCTTCACTCGCATTCCCTGGCCTGGCACTGTGACCACCGCACTGCTCCATCCCTGCTTTCCTCCCACTCCCCACTGCTCCGAGCAGACCAGAGCCTTCATCAGACGCTTGCCTGGTCCACCGCCCTTGATGACAGTGACACCATCTCTCAGTGACACCAGTTTGCCTCCCCTGAGTTGTATTTGCAGCACGGGGGCTCTTTTCAGCTCTTCCCCTTCAGCTGCTCTCACCTCTGCAAACCTTCCCCCACTTCTCCTACTACGCCATCTCTTTGCCACGCACCTGCTGAGACCACAGCACACCAGCTGAGTTCCAGCCTTCCCCATTCCCCCTGGGACTACCCACCTGCTGGCTCTTGTCTTTCACTCAGCATCGGTGACATGGAGCAGAGGACTAGTATTTGCTCTGTGTCTGTCGCGCCTGGCACTATGGGCTCTCAGCACAGACATGGCAATGATGCAATACTGTATCAGCTAATACTGATACTAACTGGTGGGATACCGGTAGAGCACTGGTCTCTGTGTGAACACTTAGCAAGAGGCCGTGGGCTGTACACACACTCGAGGCTGAGTCCCTGTTTCACACCTTTATTTAGGAAAAAGAGAAGGCCTTAGTGTCCCACAGTCAGACCGCCCTGGGTGCGGTACTCAGACGTGGGAGCTGTTCCCATTCCATCTCTGATTAACATTTCAGAGGAAAGGACGTATCTGACCGTGGCAGTGTCCTGCTGTTCTAAACCACAGCTTTAACTCAGTCCAGTGCAATGCGCTCACCCCGCTCACCGGCCGCGAGGTTGCCACCTCTTTTTAGAACACACACATGTTTTGTCCTTCAGTTGCTGGCACTTCTTTGACAGCACCCGCCTCCAAATACCTACAGAGGTACTCCACAGACGTAGCCCCTGGCTGGCACTGAATCTTGGCCTATAAAGTTCTGAATTAGGTCTCACAGGTCTGTCCCTCTTTAGAGGTGGCTGCATTCATCTCTACAGAAGTTGAGAGTTTTCCTCAAGGCTTTGGTATTTTTAAGTGATTTCTGTGACAATCTCTCTACCTTATCGCTGCTTATAACTTTTTATGCCTGACTGGGAAGTCCTGTTCTCTGGTTCGCTACGTTTAACCCAGCGCTGCTTCTCTGTGTTGGACCTAAAGAGAAAACGCATGCTTAAGGAAGAATTTCTTACCGGGGTTTGTTTTGATGCCATTAACAAGGCTCTTGCCAGGGTTGCTGTGACTACTCCGGGATAACTCATCCTCTGTGTGAGGAGGCTGCACCAGCGCACTACGTGCTTTGGGCTTCTCTCCTCCATCTCTTTCTTTTTTGGCAGTGACAGATTTTGGAGATTTGTCTGATGGCTGTTTCACAGGAGTGGGTGATCGTTTCCCTTTCGCATCTAGTTTCCGGGCAGGTGAGGAAGATTTGGGTTTGCTCAAAGGCTTCCTCACACCTTTGTTCTTTTCTTTTACGTCTTTCTTGGAAATTTTATCAGTTCTGCTCATGCTTTGCTCATTTACCAACATATCAGGGTCTACCATGCAGACATCAGGATGAGGAGGATGGGGATGGGGATCTACCATTGGAACAGGCTGCGGATCATGGCTGGACCTAGAACTGGCATGATGAGCATTCCCAACAGCTTTGTCCACTGGCAGGAAATCGGCATCTTCATCTGAGTCCATGTTGGCATCTGCTGTGATGGACGGACATTCTTCTGTCTCAGGCGGGACATCTGAGTCTGACTGAGAGGTTCCAGAATCACTCACTGATGTTGGAGGGGTTTCCTCCACTGTGGCACTTTGCATGGGGCTACTACCAGTATGGGGTGGTCTTCCTTGCACTGAAGGATGACCATCCTCCTGTGAGAGGTCACTATCTTCAGAGAGCTCATGAGGGCTCGGGTTGATGAATGAGGGAGAGAGCTCTCCCTTCCTGTGCTTGTATTCACATGAGGAAAATTTCTGTCCACAATCAAAACTGCCTCCTAAATGTGGCTCCATCTCATGGGAAGCATCTCCATGGTCCTCTGTTTTTCCACCCCTCTGCACATCTGGGAAAAAGGGCTGGAAACTGTGTTCAGGGGACATCAGAGAGGAAGGACGGCTCTGCCTCTCTGTGTCCGTTTTGCCTGTGCATGGAGAAAAACCGCTGTCAGAATCAGGACATGTTTTTTCATCTTTTGCCTCTGCTGCATGGTATGTACTTTGGAAAGCTTGCAGACTGGTGCTCACCTCTGTTGGACCATTGGCTGTGGTTTCATCTTCATGCTGATGATGAGGAAATGATGTCAATACATCAGGGAGAGATGTCAGTGTCATCAGCTGTTCTGCAAATGGCGCCTTCTGCTCTGGACTGCTTACACAGGGCTGCTGCTGTTTCTCTGCAGAGAACGGTGCGGGCTGTGGACTCTGGCACTCCTTTCTGCATGGCGAACCGCTGTCACCCATGCCACTTATGAATGGAGAACCATGTTCTTCGGCAAACACAAAGTCTTTGGTTTCAGCTGTGTGTGTTTTCACAGCACTATCTGGAATCTGCGGAGACACATCCCAGAGACTCCTGGTACCTGGTTCTGCTCCTGCACCTGCGTGTGTGGAAAGCATATGGGAGTAGAAACTTTCTGCTGTAGTCTGTATCACAGGAGTGGTAGCTTCAGATGATGGTTCCTCTGACAGGCTGGAAGAGTCATCTTTCAGCTGCTGTTGGGGCACAGACTCTCTTTCCACAGCTTTGGAGAACAACTTGTCTTCTTCATATGGACTCAGCAGTGAGAATTTAGTAAAGGATGAGTCAAGGCTGCTGATTTTCTCAGAAACCTCCAAGTACTCATCTTTCTTCCCCTGGTCTGAGGGCAAAGCACAAGGAGCCACTAAAGGAAGAGAGATATTCCCTAAATGGCTTGCTGAGGTTTGCTCATGTCTGAACATACCGGATGTTTCACTCTTTCCTAGCAGGGAGCATTCAAATCCAGAAGAGCTCTCCATCACTCTGCCCTCTACTGTTGGGTCCTTTTTGTATCCCTCTTTCTGATTTCCAGAAGCGGATTTCAAGTATATGGCTTGCTCTTGGCACTCTGAGACCACCGCTGCACTTGGATAATCTGTTACACAGAAATGGGATTCCTTTGTGGATTTTTCATCAAGCTCTCTCTTTTGCGAAGAATCGTGTCTTAAATGGCACATTTCTGAAGCCTGCTCATCTCTGCCTGTGCCTGGCAGGTCACCATAACCAGGAACATACGTCCCCACAAGAGTGGCTGATGCAGTTTTCCTACTTCCGTATTCCTCTTTCCAGCCTGGATCAGAAGGTGAAGAAGCAGTAGAACTGGGTGAGACAGACTCCTGACGCTTGCTTTGCAGAAAGGGTTCTGATACCTGGAACTTGTCCATTGCTGAGATGTGTGCATAGACTGCGCCTGCAGCTTCAACAGGGCTGTGCAGTTTAGACTCCTTTTCGGATTTCTCCTTAGCGCCTTTTTCTAACTCTGAGTCACTCGTGCTTTCTTCCCCTCGGCCTGCTTTCTCATAGTATGCATCTTTGGGAACTGGGCTTTCAGATTTCAGGGACAGAGATATCTGCTCCTGGCTAGACAAAATGATGTTCTCATCTGGATGAGCAGCATCAATATGGGCAGCTGATTTTTCTTGGTAAAACGTGTCAGTCATGTCTGTGGGAGAGGCAAATGCTGTGCTTGCAGATGATGGATGCAGTTGAGAGTCCAGTTCTTCTGGCAAAGCAGAAGACACCTTCAGTTTTTCCTGTCCTTTGGATATCTGAGACTTTTCTGTTTCAGACAAGGGTAAGTATCTTTCATGGACATCTGTATAGTCAAAGGCTGAATCTGCTTTATCTCTAGGGGATGCTGGAGATGACAACTCCTTCTCAGCAGAGGTATAAAGGCAGGACTCTTCTTCCTTTGCAGAGACATGAAAACTTTGATCTTTTTGAGCGATCAGTGCTGCTGCTGGCACCTTGTCGGTGTGACCTGGGCTGTCTGCACCCTTGGCTGTGAAGGGAGAGGGTCCAGCTCCAGACACAATTATCTTCTCATAGATGTCAGCATACTTGAAACTTCTTTCATCAGGGTAGGGAGTTGGTTCTCTTTCTTCTTGCTCTTGTCTTGTAGGACTGTCATCACCTCTGGGTCTGCAGACCCCTTCCTCATGGGAATAAGGCTCAGGGGAGCTCCTGGCATAGGTCTCTGGAGGATATGCCGCTCGTCTGGTAGAACCCACAGCCTCAGCATGGCCCATGGCAGCACTGCTTTTTTGACAAGGGCCTTGTCCTAGAGGGGAGTGTGGATGCTGTCCTGACACCGCAGCGCTTTCTTCTGGGGACGCTGCTATGTGTTCTGCTGGTCCTGTAGATTGCAACAGAGCAGATGCTGCTGCCGTCTGCTCTTTCCTTCCTGTAGAGTCATAAAGATGCTCGCTGGATTTGCAGTCATCCTCTTGCTTTCTATCTGACTTGTATTTGTAGTCTATTTCCTGATACAAACCACTGATGTCTGATTTCTTCTCTGTGTCCTTTGATGGGACTTCTTCCCATAAAGGTGGCTTGCACTGATCTAACTTGTAAGGCCTTTCTCTTTCTGGTGTTGTGTCCATCTCCTTTTCCAGAGTGGTAGCCATTACAGACAGGGGAGATGCCGTCAGTTCTTGGTCTAGTGACTTTGCATAGATATCTAGGACAGCTTTCTCCTCATCATCTAAGTAGGAGTAATCTTGCTTAGATGTCAACAGCAATTCTTGCCTTTCTTTGTTTCCAGTTAATGCTTTGGCCTGATTTTCCTCACCAGAGACATATCGAGAAGACAGAAGAGAACTTTCCATTTGTGTTCTTTCTGGGAGAGTGATGTCAGCAGGAACTATGTCCACCTTCTTTGTTTCTGATGTAGGTTTGGCACTCTTCTGTGTGTCTTCTTTGTAATCACGTGATTCCATCTTTAAACATTCTGCTTGCAGTAGCACAGGTTTGTCTTCAGCAGGATGGAGATCCTCATCCTCCTCACTGGGTAACTGCCTTCCTCTTCCAGTCTCTCTTCCTTCCTGAAGATACCCATACGCAGAGGCCCATGCTTCACTTTCTGTTCTTCTCCAGGCGTGACTGCCAGGCACTGCAGGAGACAGGATCTCCTCCTCTCCCACTTTAGGAAGGGCTTTTGTCTCATATTCTGGTACCTCGTCCAAGAATGTGCTCTCTCTCTCTTTATCATATCTCTGCCGCCTTCCCTGAACAGGGATCTCCTCCACCTCTTCTGGAAACCACACCTTCTTCTCATAACTTGAATCTTTCATGTAAAAGTCTTCCATTTCTGGAGATTTTTCTTCTTGAGCTTCCTTGAATCTGCAAGATTTTACACCTTCAGCAGAAATGTGTGAAGATGTTTTATCCTCAGTTGGGCTAGATTCAGTGAAGTCTAAGCCCTTCGCATCTGGAGATACTTCCTGAGAGTCCAGGCCTGCAGTTCTTCCCCTAAATGGGCCCTTTTCTGCTGCAGAAAATAAACTGCTGTCATCTGGAGACATTTCTTCAGTTGAAGTATCTCTGGGTGACATGTCTTTAACTGGGCTACTTTCTGGGCAAGGAAAAGATTTTGACACTTCTTTCGTGAGTTCTTTGGCAGAAATTTTCAGTGATTTTTCATATGTAGGTGAGCTCTGCTCTATGAAGTCCATGGATTTCACAGCTTCTGAAGTGAATTTTTCAGTAAAGTCAGACATAGTTTTTTCTTTTGCAGGTATCTCTTCTGTGAAACTAAGAGATTTGATGTCTTCTGGAGAAATTCCTCTAACAAAAAGGTCTGAAGATATTTCCTTGCTGGGACTCTCAGTGAGAGAAATGGATTTGGTCTCTTCTGGAGAAATGTCTTTAATGGAAACATGAGAAGATTTTTCTTCTTCTGAGGTTTCTCCTGTGAAATATGGCAGTTTTCTTTCTTCAGTAGTCACTCCCTTAACAGAAATATCTGAGGATTTTTCTTTACCAATACTTTCTTCTGTAAAAGAAAGTGATTTGGTGTCATCTGGTGACAACTGTGAAGATTTGTCACTTTCAGACTTGCTTTGGCTTGTGAACTGTGGAGGAACCATACTTCCTAGAGACGCTTCTGTGGTAGAGGATGGTTCAAAGTGTTTTGAAAATCCCATTAAACTTTCTGCCATGGTTTTAGTTCCTTGCTCTTTTTCTGGCTCCAGAAACACATCTGTGCTGGGATGGGGCAGCACGGGACACTCCTCCTCCTCCCCTATCACCACTGTGTCCTGCTTGTGGTAGGAGAGCCAGGGCAGCTCCTCCTTCCCCAACGGTGGTTCCTGCACCTCCTCCCCCGGGGGCACTGGAACATCACTGCCTAAGTCCAGTTTGTGATGTACAGGTCCAGGCACTTCTTTTTCATCTCTGTATTTAGCTGCAGATACCTCATCTTCTCTGAGCGGTTCACCCTTAGCGTCCTTCACCACAACGGAAGTTTGGCCTTCCGATTTCTTGGCAGCAGCATCCGTTTGTTTTTCAAATAGATCTGAATCTACTGTTTCTAGTTTTTCCTCCACTGGAGACTGGTGGAAAGGTGTGTGTCCTGCACTAGTGGGGCCAGACGGGGTGGGAGAGGCCATTTTGACTGTACTGTCATCAGGACTCATGCACCGTTCTTCAGCCTCTGCAGAGTCAACCTGGGAAAACGGCGTTTCTTCAGTGGATAACGGCAGACCAGAAGTTTGCATCACTTCTGTGGGAACGCCAATTAACACATTATCAGGACATCCTTGATGAGCAAACATGGGGACATTGTAATGTCCTCTGAGCTTCCCAGGCATTTCAATGTTTGGAGTTCCATCTTCTTCTTCCTCTTCATCTTCTGCCTCTTCATGAAGATCCTTCTTTTGAACTTCTGGTTTTCTCTCTCCTTCTGCTAACGCATGGAAATCTTCAGGGGGTGGAGATTTAAAATATTTGTCTTCCTCCAAGGATGATGTGGGAGAAATTGTGCCAGCAGAAGGAACATAGTCAAGACCTTGGGTTGCTTCAGTCCGAGAGGAGGGCATGCTGTTTACTGTGTCTAGAAGTAAAGAGCTTTTCCCAGTCTCTTCTGTTTGTGGTGCTGTTATAGACGCAACAGATTGATCTTCTGCTACTGAGGTTGCAAAAGATGAAAGCTTATCACATTCTGTAATGGAGGTAGCAGAGGATATATGTTCCTCCTCAGCTAGAGGTGCTGCCACAATGTTTGTGGGATATGCCAGGATTTCAGACTCCTGGCCAGCATAGCCCTTGGCTGAAAGGTCAGCTGTAGGCATGGCCTGTATTCCATGTATTGCTTCGAAAGAGGCTGGGTGGTCAGGAACAGAAATGTCATACGCATTGACATCATACTTCAAGTGTGGGATCCTCTCTTCCTGCTCATCATGTATTTCTTCATCAGAAATGGTCTGCTCTGTTTCTGAGTAGCCTGGGATAGTTTCATCTTGGATATATGAAACATGTTCTGCTGTGGCTCCTGGTGGGACTGGCAGACTGCTCAGATATGACTCTTCCTTTGTTACGTCCTTTCCAAGTAACTTGTTTTTCTCACTCATGTCACCAAATTCTTTTTCCTTTTCTGTCGTGGCAAATATTTTGTCCTCCCTCTCATCCTGATTCAGCTCATAGAAGTCTCTATTTTTTTCCACCTTCTCCTCTGCCTTCACGTGCTGCTCTTCCTTTTCTTCCAGTTCTGCCTTTTCTATCACATCCTCCCTCTTCTCCTTCTCACCCTCTTCCTGTGCCTCTCTCCCTTCAATATATTTTTCAGAAGTCTTTGCTTCTGCTTCCCTCTGTTTTCTGTCCAAAAAGATTTTCTCCTCTTCCTCCTTTTCATCCTCTCTGAACGCTGATGACAAAACGCCTTTTGCTAAGAGGTCTATCTGTGATGGTATCTGTTCCTCGTCTGGAAACAGCTGAACTTCCTTGTCCTGCTCAGCTTTTCCCTCCCAGTGTCTTATGTCACGATTTTTGTCTATTGTTGTTCTTTCATCTATTTTTTCAGCACGACCTGCTCTCAGTTCTAGCTGATGGACTGCCTTTTCCTCTGCTGGTGATTCTTTTTCCATATCGATAGTAGTTATTTCCTGATCAGGAATGTTTGTTTTCAAAATAAGATCCACTTCAATGCAACTCTGAGCAATCATGTCAGCAGAGTCTTTTATCTCTGTTTCAGGTACTCTCGTTATCTTATCACTAACCTCAATATCAGACATTTCTCGAGTCACCTGCAAGGCCCCTTTCTCCTCATGCTTCAGTTCCTCAAAGTCCTTTGTGAGATCTTCTGGTGAAGACAGGACTAACCTCTGTTCAGCTATGGAAGCCTCTCCTGGTTCCTGTACAGGTGCCTTCTCCATTGGTGACGTCTTCAGGTCAGCAGGCACTTCCTTTTCAGGTTTGACTTTGATCTTCTCAGTTTTAATTCTGCCTGGAACTTTTGCCTTGTATAATGTTTTTCTTACTTCTGGAGTAAATGGTTTTAAGTCTGGTTTAGAAATTTTTTTGGGCTCTGGTTTGGTTTCTTTCTTTTTATCCTCTTTCTTTGAATCTTTTTTTTCCTCTTTCTTTCCATCATCTTTTTTTAAGTCCTTTTTCTCCTTCTTAATCTCTTTCTTTTCTTTGTCTTTCTTCTCTTCCAGTTTAGATACTTTCTCTTTGAGATGTTTTTTTCCAACCTTGTCTTTTACTAATTTTCTTTTCTCAGCTTTGAGAGCATCAGTTGTTTCTGTCTTTATCTTTTCATGCTTAACAGGTTTCTCAGGAATTTTCTCCGAGTGTTCTTTAACCTTTTTCTCAGTTTTAGCATCCTTTATGACTTCTGGTTTTACCTCCTTAATCCCCTCCTCAACTGCCTCTTCTTTCTTAGCTTGCTTTGTCACAGATGGCTTGGGGGAAGACTTAAGACTCTCTTTACTGTCGGTTCTTTGTTTAATTTTGGTCTGCTTCAGCACAGGTGGAGGTATTCCAGAAGTGATATCTTTCTGAGTAGCCACTGGGTACCTCAGAAAATCCAGGTGCTTGAGTTTCTCAAGACCTTCCAGTATCTTATTTTGAGGAGCATTTCCAGGAAACAAAACCCTTACAATTTTCTCTGTTGGGCTCGCTGGAAGCCACACCACTAGGGCTGTGATGGACGTGAGATAGGGAACAGAAATTTCACCTTCTTTCCCACTTGCGAGAATTATGCCAGTCTTTGCTTTACTATTACCAGCCCATTTCTGCATTAGAAACTGCATTTCTTTACTGTCCTTGACAGGATTCAGTATATACATGTCCAGCTTACCCACTCCCATTTTGTGGAAAAGTGTGATAGGTTCAATGGTGCTGCTCACCACCCTGTAAAGAGGCTCTGATTTAATGCCCAGTCTGTTGAGATACTGCAGAGTCAGACAAGCTTCTTCGATGCTCCTCTTCACTTTCATGGATGATTCAGGCATCTTCAGTTTTTCAGGAACATTAAAAAAAACCACCCCTAACTCAGGAGAAATTAGGTTCTTCATCCAGTCACTGTAGTTGGTAGAGCCCTGGGACTGTTCCTCCTCTTGCTCAGCAACTTTCCTCTGCAGCAGTCCATTGATGCCAGGTAGGTTGTCTGCACCGATGTGGGTGAGCAGGATTGAGTCGATCCTATCCAGGTGCCTTACCAGCTTCCAGAAGCAAGATTTCCTGTCAGAGCCACCATCCACAAGGATGTTAAACCCGTTGACAGCAAAGAGAGCAGAATCACCCCTTCCCCCAGGGAATATGTAGCAGCAGGGTTTAGAAAGCTTCAAAAAGCCCCCTGAGGTGGGTGGCTCCAGGAGATCAAATGGAGATGGCACGTCAACTGTCTCAGAGACATACTCTGCAAACTCAGACACCCCATCCATTTCTGGCAGAACTGGATCAGGATTCAGTTTCAGATTAATAATTTCCTGAAATTGAGGATGCCCAAGGTTGCTCCAGTCTCCTTCTCCCAAGCACGAGACAGTAAGGGAGGCCTTGATATCTGAATCAGTGTTGCTAAGGATCTGGGTGACCTAATGAGACAAGCACAGACAAATAAAGGTCAAATAGAGCTCTGAGACCAATTCAGCACTTAAAAAAAATTAGCCAGTTAATGCAGAAATACTGAAGACACCATAACCACTTTACTGACAGAAAACACTGGGGATAGATTAAATAGTCCAAAAGCCTGTTGCAAACAGATGCGTGGGGCCTCGTCCTGCTCTCTTCTGCAGTTCTCACTGTTGATGAGCTGTTATGCTTCCTGACTGTTGGGAGCACACGGTGACCTCAAGAAAGAAAACAAAAGCAGGAACCACCTCGTCCTCTTTCCTTACGTCTTCCTATTTAACCTGGGAATATCAGTCCCCGGCTTGGGCTCAAACATAGCAGTTTCTTTTTGATTTGTGAACTCTAACCCTGAGATACCCTTTTCAGTGCTAAGCACCATTGTCTGAGCTTATCCTCGCTCACTGGCTAGTGAACAATCATGCAGCACTTCGTGCAGTTTTAGTGCCATTGGACTTTCTTTTTATTCAGATTCATTTTCTTTCCTGGGCCCTATTTTGAAAGTCATGACTCCATCTCTGACATACATACAGGATCGGGGACGTGCTACATGATTAGTAAGTAGAACTAAGGTCGATATAATTTGCAAGGCTCCTTAAAGCTATGCTGAACATATCCCGAGCAAAGAGGCATTAAACCTCAGACTTCCTAAGTACCATCTGGAATGAGATGAGTACACTTCTTTACACTGTGTTCTCTTGCTTAGACACCCCTTAGTTGACTAGTTAGTGTCCCAATAAATGGGTACCAGAAATAAATGAGGACAATCAGCCTAAAATAAATGAAGGTGGGCAGATTGGCTGATGTAATTACAGCAACAATGATATCAATTGTCAAAATATCACCTAGCCATTCCTGCAGCAACTGTATGTTCAGTCAAACGGAGACATTCTAAACACCTGGCACACAACGATCAGTGGAAGTAGGGCTTATCAAAAACTGGAGCAGCATACCTGTATTGGCAATGAGTGCCAACGGAAAGGGAGTTTAAAGCCTCTGAGGAAAGCTATAGTACACTTAGCTAAGACAATAAGCATTGGAGTAGAGGTTCAGAGGCCCTATAAGGTTTTCAAGATCCCCCTGGACAAAGCCCTGAGCAATCTTGTCCAGATTCAGTGCTGCCACTGCTCTGTGCAGGAGGTTGGGCTGCAGACCTCTCAAGTGCACTTCCAACCTGAATGATTCTGCAATTCTATGATTAAGTAACAACATTTGTAGTTATTTAATCATCATGTAGTTACTTAATCAGCATTTAGTCATCCCCTTGTCATCTTTGCACACCCCTAATGAACACTCTAAACCTTGTGAACAGCTTACGCTTGATGGACTGACTGTGAAATGAAGAGAAATTCCCACATTTACTAGGGTGATGATGGCCTCTGTTAGCTGTTTTTTGGAAGTTGCCCACAGATATTTTAAGACCTGCTTTAAGAAATTTTGAGTGTCTGCCCACTGCAGAGCCAGTCTAGAAGGTCATTTCAAGCTGAGAACTTAAAGGTGGAATTGCCCATGCCTGCCACCCTGGAAAACTTAAGCCAAGGAGCTAAAGCAAGATGCCCGAGACTATAACAGGAATTATTTATGGTATCCAACAAAACAATTGTTTTGCTGGATTTCAAGCCCATCCCTCTGCGGATCTGCCACCTGAACGAGCAGCGCAGGCTGCATTGCTCTGTCATGCACCCTGCGACCAGGAGGGGACACGCTGGCTTACTGCTCCCACTCACCTCTGGGTCTGAAAGTATCTCAGCAAACTTCTGGTAAGTGAAGGTCCCTGTCTGCAGGATCAAGTCTCCTTCCTGGTCTGAGCTCCGACCACAGAAGATCAGTAGTTTGTGGGCTGATGAATCACACACCAGTGAGCGGACCTGTTACCATGAGACAGAGTGTTGCAGTCAAAAAGTTATCTGCGTTCCTCACCAGCACCCACAAACCCAATCACATGGACAGGCGATACTTACGTATTATTTACAAATAGCCAAAACGTAAATTTTCTACATAAAATTGAAGAGGGAAGACAATGCTACTGCCTGCCCAACACAGCTCCACGTCAAATCATAATTCACATTGAGACAGTAGGCCAATGCTAAGAGAAAATGTTTGGCATTACACTGCCACGGAAAAGGTCAGCACATTTAGACCCTCATCAAACTAGAATGCTCACAGCTCAGAAGCCCTCTGCCTTGTTTGCTAGGAAACTCTACAAGCTCCTGAGAAATCCTTAAAATCGGGCACTTCTAAGGCACTGACTCTTCCAGGAAGCAGCTCATTCCTAAAGGGCTAACACACAAGAGACCATACACTCTCGTGTGTTTCTTTGTCTAGCAGTAAATTCTGCCACAGAATAGCTGTTACTGCGTAGACCTTGCTGGCAAGACCAGAACACCCTCACCACACCTTGCAGCAGACTGGCAGCATGTTCCAACTCTCCAGAAGATGCAAAGTGTGACAATCATGACCTCTATGTCAAGCAAGGGCAGGAGAGCTGACGTGGAGAAAAACCCGCTGGCATCTGGTCCTTACCTCAGACACGATGCTGTCCACATTGGGGTTTACCAGGATCACTGTCTCCAGGGTATCACTCCGGTGGTGGAGGGTTCTTTGGCCTGGGGAGAGGCAAGGGATTAGACAGGATAGGAGAAGCTGATGGGACAGTATCTGCCTACCGATGTTTTAGCCTCAAAAATTCCACTTCAGCATGGGTTTGATTGCAAGGCTTCAACTTGCATTCTAGAACCAATTTGATACCTGGGTCTCATAAATCAAAGCAAACTCTTCCCAGTAACAAGGCAAAAACCTCCTACTTCTGGGTCAGCACAAATTGCAACTCAACTCCACCGTGTTCTGAAGTCCGGGGCGCCAGGCACATCCAGCTGCTCGCTTGTGCCGGACAGCCATGCCCCATAAACTCTGGCACAGACCAGCTGTCCCCTCCAGACAGAGGTAACTCGCCTCATCGCAGCTACCACGGAGAGGTATCTTTGGATGTTCTCCAAGCCTTAGTCACCACAGGGCTTTATGAGCCAGGTGGTGCGCGCCAACTCAGCCTTCATTAGAGCAGTGCAGCACTAATAACGAATCTCTCATCAGTCTTAATAAGTTTTTTCTCTTACAAAGTGTTTTTCTTGAATCCAAACCTGCAGTCCTAGAGGTAAACTGCTGCTATAGGAACCACCTAGACAATAAGAATGCTTGTTCTCCCGTTCCCCTCCTGTGAGAGTCACAAACAGGCGCCCAGACAGGATTCTGCTCTCTATATATTTAGGCAACAAGGCAAGGGCAAAAAAAGATCAAGCAGGAGCCTGAGAGTGCAAAAAAGCGGCTTGGCATTACATGGATATTTGGCAAAATATTGTCATAATGCCTGGGCCCTGTTAACTCATTAGAGAGAACAGCGGTGAGTGCCTGCCATGCTGAAAGGCAGGGCTGGGGCCATCGTTGTGCACCCACAAGCAGCAGCTCTGGGAAGCAGGACGATGTACAGGACCTTCCCGCAGCATTTCCCTGCACACTGCAGGCAGCATGTAACTTTTTGGATTCTGGTCTTTGCCAATACCTAACTCTAGCCATTACACCCACTCTACAAGCCAGGCACTTAGAACTTAATTGTTGGAACGTATAATTTATAGGGTTTAAATCTTTCATAGGCTTTAACCCCTCGTATAGACTGGAAGACCATAGATTTTCACTGAAAATTGACACCTATTTTTTATCTTCCAGACAACTGCTGCTCTCTGACAAAGTTGTTCTTTCCACCCTCTCTATTCCACAACCCCTCATCAGCTCACTTTCTCGGCAGATCTCAATCCTTCCAAAATAGCTTGATCAAACTGGTATTTCAAAGAAAGACACCAAAAGGACAGAAAAAGAAAGAAGTCAGAGAAAGGCCAATACTCAGTATCGCTTTACTCAAATTCAGTTTACTGGGATGTGTTAGTCTGTCTGCCAGCAATTATGTATAAACCAGACAGATATGCCCAGAAGGCAACTTTGAGTCCAAAATGAAAGCGGCTCTTAGCTCCCAGCAGAACTAGTTATACTCTGCATCTCTAGCTGCTTTCTGAACTTGTGTTCTTTTCGTTTGTCTAAAAATGGTCCCTCCAGACTGAAACAAAACCATCACTCTGCAAAGGAAACACTTGCACTGAGTTCAGTGGCTTTTCTGCCACTCAGTGCGGGACGTGGAGTATGGAGGGGGGAGGCCAGGACAAGCCCCTGCAGTGGAACGCTGTGGGTGAGCCCCGGTGGGTGGCAGGCGCTGCAGGTGTGGGGGGGCAGGACATGTTCTGGGGCACGCTCAGCCAAAAGAAGCAAAACCCCACTCATCCTCCCAGTAATGGCGACTGCAAAGGCATTGCTGATGCCTGGGCATTGCTTAGATCCCAGCAGCGAGCACCAGGTGCCTTGTTTCCCCACTGATTGCATTGTGCAGATTTCACACAGCTCACCCCACAGCGGGACCCCCACTCACGCGCTGCCCAGAGCATCCAGGACAGAAGCGATCGCCTCCTGTTTTTCAGCAGTAGGTCTGGGACAAAGTGAAACCCCAACAATGCCATTCCCCAGGCTTCAGCTTCTGCCACCTTGCTGCCTGCACCCCAGACAGACCTTTCAGCGGCTGCCGCCCGCGTTGCCGGGGCACAGCTCTGTGTGTAGAACCAACACCAGCAGCCTCTTCCCTGCACCAAAGGAGGGCTCTCGGGCGCGGGGCGGTCACTGGTGCCCAGCACGCGAGCGTCCCTCCGGGCACCAGGCGCCAAGGGCTGCAGGGGCAATGCCAGCCGGGGGGCTGCAGGCTGGGCAGCGCTGGGTGGACAACACCGGCACTACAGGGAGAAGAACCTGTCTGCAGGACTAACAGCCATGACAATACTGCTGCTCTTTGCCACTTCTGTGCCTGGAGCCCAAGCAGCTGAGCTGTCACCACTGAGACTGGTAAACAAAGCGTGTCTGGTTAGCATTCTGCTGGCATCCTCCCCCCTGAGGGGCTGTCCCCTTCATCCTCGAAAGAAAGAGAAGGGCTCAAGCTGTGGGGCCAGCAGCTGCTGGCAGATGGGGGGTAGGAACAGCGAAATACTGAGTCTTGTAAAGGGCCGTGAAGATTAAGGGATTGAAGCATTTTCACATGAGGTGAGACTGGGCGCACTGAGAGTGTTTAGGCTGGAAAAGAAAAGGTTTGGGGTGGGGAAGGAATCTGATCAATATGTGTAAATACCTGATGGGAGGGAACAAGAAGAGGACGCCAGACTCCCTTCTCACAGTGCCCACTGACAGGCCAAGAGGCGAGAGGCACAAATTAAGACACATGCAATTCTATCTGGACACAAGAAAACACCTTCTGTACTGTGAGGGTGGTCAAACACTGGAATAGGTTGTACAAAGAGGTTGTGGAGCATCCATCCTCGGAGACATTCAAAGACACTCGGAGATACCTGCTCTAGCAGGTGGCATTGGACTAGACAGTCTCCAAAGGCCCCTTCCAACATTCGATTCGGTGATTCTGTGACTGTGTGAAGCACTGCTGCCCTCCAGAGCCTTGCTGCTCACCCACTGCTGGGCAGGGTCCCTTTCTTCGGCCGCAGTGGTTGGTTCTCAGAGGGACACAGAGCACAGACACACGGACAGGCCGTTTCCAGAAACACCGAACCACTGTGCACACGCGCGCATGCCAAAACCCAAAATGTCTTCAGCTTAATTCAGCGATAAAGCAGAACCGCACACAAATTCCAGGCCAAACTGCGAACTGTGAGCGAGGTGGCGACACATGCCCGAGCACAGCCCATGACACCCCCCAGGCTGGGGCAGCAGCGCCCCCCGCAGCTGAGGAGTGAGTGCTGGGCTGCGGGAACCCCCATCACCCAGAGCCGTGGAATCCAAGGGCCCATCGGCCTGAGGAGCCCTTTGCTGGCTGCTGCCTCCACACAGACCTGCAGCAGCAGCTGCACAGACAAAGGATTTAAACACAGACTGGGGCATCCTTCACCTTACTCACAAAAATTACTTGCAGCAGAAGTGAGTAGCGGTGCAACTGACACTGCAGACACAGTGACTGAAAGCACACTGTTCGGGTCATTGCCAGATACTTGTCCTTACTAGAGCCCTGTCGCAGTGAAAACCATGCCTGGAAATATCACTGCAAATGGCAAAATCCCTTAATTACGTTTACCAGTACAAGGAATATCCTTCTCAGGCTCCTGAAGACTGCTGCCTTCAACTTGGCCAGAACAAACATCTGAACATAGCTCTGACCACACACCTCCACGCACATTCTGGACACAGATCCCAGCCCTCTCCAGCCACACTCACAAGCTGCTACAGTAAATGAAATCTCTCCCCCAGTAACTGTGGGAGGAAACTTCATTAGCATTGAATTTCTCATTTTGTACAAACCTTCACTTTGTGCGTTCAGGTACATTCTCATTACTGCAGTTACCACAACTCCTGTGCGCTTCCCGGGAACATTTCTAGCCGTCGTGACCCCACCGAGGCAGGAGCCCCCAGCCTCCACCATCTGTTCCTTAAGAGGAGAGTTTCCCTCATCCCTCATAACCACTGTCACCCAGCCCTGAAACTCTTCAAGTTCTGCTACGGCCATTAGGATGACTAAGAGCAGAAGTATACGTGACGAGAAGGAACACAGAAGATTCACAGTGGGGCATTATTGTATTTTCTGTACTATTCCCCATCCACTTTGTTTATGCATCACA
Source organism: Stercorarius parasiticus (assembly GCA_013396915.1). Classification (NCBI taxonomy): domain Eukaryota; kingdom Metazoa; phylum Chordata; class Aves; order Charadriiformes; family Stercorariidae; genus Stercorarius; species Stercorarius parasiticus. The sequence continues at coordinate 101,648 of VWZL01006008.1, read as the reverse complement.
ACATAATCCGACACGAGCTTTGGACCAAATAAAGATCTTCAGTTAGAGGTACACAGTGCCATCCAAAATTCACCCTAACATGACACTATTAATTGACGCCTTATAAGGAGTCTGGAAAGTTTCATTTCTCCAGTGTGCTTGATTTTGCATTTCTTGACAATGAATTTAATGGGACATCACGATGACTGTTCAATTTAATTGCAGAAGTTCCTCACAGTCTTTTCTAGGTATAAGTAACTAAGTCATCTACAAATTTCGATACCTCCATGTTCATTCCAACCCCTTTCCTCGTCATTACGGTATTGATCAACTTTGTATCTAGTAGGAAATCACGTAGCTCTTGTATTTTACCTCTGGACACTGCACGAACTTGACCATTTATTTGTTTTCTGTCTCTTAGGTAGTTTTTGACTCCTGGCGTTAGGTGCTTTTTACCCAGACAAAGTGCTTGCTGCGTAACACATGTAAAGATTTAATACACAAATGCACTCCATTCACAACCTCCCTGAAATTTCAGAAAACGGAGAGGGGCGTCCTCCATCTCCACATGGATCACATTACTCGCCATTGTGCACAAGTATCACCTTCGTCCTGAAGGGCCGCAGAGGGCACACATAAAGCTCTCCGATGGCAGTCAGCAGAACTGACCGTGGAGGCATTACCCAAGAACGTCCCGGAGGTGATGAACAGCAGCTTTTCCAGGCAATACTGGGGGAATTCCATGACTAATACTAAGGGGGCATTTCAGGGTGTGCAGGCTGCTCTCATGGATCATTAATAGGGAAGGAGAAAAGTCTGATTTTATGGGGTTTTTTTGAAGAGCATGTGTAGCTTACCTGCTAGAAAGGCTGAGGAGTGCTCTCATGGCAGACTGCACCTTCCTGGAGGGGGGCAGTGGAGGGGAGGTGCTGATCTCCTCTCTCCGGTCACCAGCAACAGGACACAAGGGGATGGAATAAGGCTGCGTCAGGGGAAGCTCAGGTTGGACTTTAGGAAAAGGTTCTTCACTGAGAGGGTGCTTGGTCACTCTCGGCCCAGGGAAGTGGTCACGGCACCAAACCTCTCAGAGTTCAAGGAGCGTCTGGACGATGCTCTTAGTCAAATGGTTTAGTTTTAGGCAGTCTTGCGAGGAGCAGGGAGTTAGACTCAATGATCCTTATAGGTCCCCTTCAACTTGAGATATTCTATGATTATTTGTCCCACTGAGTGTAGCATTAATTTGGTTATGGGGGAAGATAGCAAGTGATGAGCAAAGACACACAGATTTTGGAGGCAGTGAGAATTAATCATCTGGGGCTGCCTACATGTGCAGAGATCAAGGGCAAGAGAACGAAGGACCAGACACTGTGTTTTTGGTAACTAGTGGTCAAGCAAAGAGGACTATGTGGAGAGGTCAGTCTAGGCTAAAGCAAAGGACAGTGCTCTGGGTAACTGTGTGACAAACAGGATGCCCAAGAAAGAGATGATCCTAGAAGCAGACAGATGGTCGTGGAGGCAGAAAAGGAGGTCATGCAGCCAATACAGATCCTCGCATGCAATGTGATTTGCCATTCTAATTGAAAGCACCTAAAAACCCCTGTAGCTGAATAATAAATTCTGGGCTGGTCCAAAGGGCTGTCAAGGATAGCTGCAAGGGCTGCTGCTTGTCATTTGCTTTAATCTTTGAGACCATCAAACCTCAGAAGTCTTATTAGTCTGTTGGTCAGAACTGGAAGAACTGTGGTTACGACTGACTGTGCTGAAATTGTCAGGGCAGTGGGACCCGGGTTCTCATCTTTGTGAGATATCATCAGCTAGGCCTGGGCACTGAAGGGTCATCATTCAAAGGAGACTGTGCTGAAGTCAGTCATGATGCTCTGACTGGTACACCAAAACGTAATGAACACAAGGGCCCCAAAGATGATTATAGGACTGGCACATCTCTGATGAGAGGCGGGCCGAGAGGTGGAACTGTGAGCCCGGAACAGAGAAGGCTGAGGGGAGGGATCTCACAATGCCTGCGCGTATCCGATGGCAGGGTGTGAAGGTTGGGCTGCAGAGCTCTCGGGACGTGCCATACAGAGGATGGAGACTGCTCATCTGGCCTCAAAGAAACCAGCCCTCTCCCCATCCAAGGAGCACTCCTTATTCCTCATTACCTCCCCTGTCCTTCCCACACCCTTTGCCTCCTTTGTCCCTAAGATTATTTGCGCTTACCAGGCCACATTCTACCTGTAAAGCAAACACCAATAGTACATCGATAAAAAAACCCAAGGTTTCACAGTCTGGACATGTTATCAAGTCACACAAGCCGCAGTGACTAAAAAATGACTCTTCCTAACTTTCAGATCTCTTACCTGATGTTATGAACGTGTCTCTTCAGGGTGGCACTTCTGAAAAGATCTTCTTACAAGAACATACCAGATATCACTACGGTTCAGTACCTTTTGGTACGCTTCAGCAAAGAGCTGAGACTTGTATTACATGGTCTTCCCCACGCTCCACTGAAAAAAGTCCCCCTCTGGAGACAGTCAAACTGAGCATGAGGGTTCTTAGAGTGCATATATTTGCATAATTAACACGAGCTAGTGCAAGCTGAAAGACTGCCATTTCCTTCATTCTGAAATGACATCATAACGCTGAGATAGTAACTGATTCTTTCATTCTGAGTCTGTCAAGTCTCCAACTGCAGCTTCTTCAGTGCCAATGGGAGAAAAAGGATCCAGCCCCAAATGGTGTCCATTCAGAGAAAACAAAACAATGCGTCCATTCACCAACACGCCGGGACTGTACCGAGTACAGCAAGCTACAGCTCCTCAGGACAGAGGCTGCGAGGACCAGAGGAAAGGTCCTGCACAGAGCTCCGGGCAGGGTCCTGCCTCTCACCCCCTCTGTGCAAATGTACCTTCCTATCGTCTACCGCAATACGGACCGACCCCCCCGCGAGACCAGCGAGCCCTGAGCTGTTTGGCAGCGAGGGAGAAGAGTGACTGCTCTCTGGCTGGAAGTAGCGTCCTACAGCCGGCACCTGAAGGGCACCCAGCTGCTGAAGCTCCTTCCTCCGGCGTGCAAATTCGACAGCGTGCAGCTGGTAGGACCAGCTCTGGCTGGTGGAGACCTGGAAGCTCTGCCAGCTGGTCAGATGGGCTCAGGAATTAAAAAATGAACACAAACATTGCTTTGCCAGCCAACGCACAAGCCAGCAACTGCGAAATCGCCATTCAGCTGCTCCTTACCTGCAGACTTGTGCATCTCGGAAACATCTCTCAGCTTCTCTGCTCCTGGGCATCCCTGCTGCACTGCGGGAGTTGCAGCAGCCCCCGAGACATGCTTAGGCGATTTTGTAGCTGTGGGCAATCTGTGGGCAACCACATCACCAGCAGCGTGAACTGGAATGTGCCTCAGAGCGGCACGAGGGATGTTCATGCGCAGCCTTCCTGCTCTCTGCGTGCTCAAACCATTCCAGTGAGCGTCCTCAGTAAATTTAGAAAGAAACCCCTCCACAGAGGGGTGGGCTGAAGAGACTCTGAACAGTGTGTGGGCATTTGTGGTAGGTTCTAGAAAGGGAAGATTCTGGGCAAATTCAGTTTTAAAGAAAATTGTCATTTCCTTCTCCTAGCAGGGGGAGGCAGCTGCCTTTAGTGGAGCCCCTGTACGGGGTGGGAGCCGCAGCGGCCGCCACGGCCACAAACGTAGCATGGAAAGAAAAGGGCTACGTCTCACTCTGACTTGACCTTTAGAGGATAAATGGGAGCCCAGGACGGGCTAGCATCCACCTCAGCCTTGGCCCAGGGAAAGGGGCTGCCTCCACTGCTAGGCCTTGGCCAGGTAGGAGATGGCCACCACCACATGCTGCATTACAGCCAACTTCCAAACTAGACTGAGACTGCCCCGATGAGGAAAGGAGCTTGGCCAGTTCCTCAGGCTCCAGAGAGAGCTGGAGGGTGACCCACAGTCTCAACTGGTTTCCACCATCTGTAAATTGGATTCCAAAGCTGATGCAGTGCTTATATTAGCTGCAACAGTAAATTGTTTTACTAACAAACTGTCCTTGAAAAAACATTTCTTTTTATTTCAAAGCAAAATATTAAGGTTTTTAGATTACAACAGAACATCTTTGTTAGAGTGAAATAATGGCTAAAATTATTGGTAAAAGCAATTACAGATTTTTTTCTTAAACTCGCAGCGATCCATCAGTTATTTTTACTTCTCTTTCTTTTCCCTAAAAACTTTGAGAAAATTCTTTTCAGGATACTCTACTTATTTATGTACACAGAATCCCAGGCTCCCAGTTCTTATTTTTTTTTCAGACAACAATGGCTGTATTGGCTTCAGCACATGTTTTGATTGAGAAGATACGATAAAGTCACTGCACTTCCTCAGTTTTAATCTCTTTTTTCTTTCTTGCCATGACCACTTTGCTCTTGGGATTATTTTTTCATCCATCTTGACTGTTCGAAACACTTTCCAATTTGCTGTCAGCCATGCCTACAATCACGCTGGTTACATCCCAATCCCAGTCTGCCTTAAAGGAGCATTAAGGAAAATGGAAGAGGGTATTTCGGAGCAGCTCTCTGGGACACGGGAGGCTCGGCTGCCTCCGGCCCTGCACTGGGTCTCTCATGCGGCGACCAGCCCTGGTGGGGACCCCACAGGCACCGACTGTCTGAGCAGCTGCGGGGGCAACCAAGAGACCATGGCAGGTCCCCAGCACTACGCCATCACCCCTGCACTCCTAAGACAAGAGATGCACCTGCAGCTCCTCCCTTGCAGGGGGTGGGAAGTCGCTGTCTTCTCAGAGGACGACAGAGAACCTGACAGAGGACCCTCGTCCAGAGAGGACGGCACAGTGGCCTGCTCGCTGGCGTGTTCTCTCAGGAGATGGGCGGCCTCCGAGTCCCCCCCACCAGAGAGCGCAGGACTGATCCCCACCTCTGGCTGGAGTTTGTCTCTTTGTCTACAGCTGAAGCACCCTCTAGCACAGAGATGTGAACGACATCTTCACACATCTGCGTCCCAAACACCAGACTGTAGAGTGACTGTCTTTGCTCCCTCCCCCAACAACTCTAAGGAATAATTAGTTAATTATGCAAGCCACAGCTATCTCAACAGGGGACACAAAGAACGCCCTTGGCGTGGCAGTGCCCTGCAGTGTGGGAAGCATCTTTGCCTTGGTGCAGTCCTAAAGCCCTGTGTTGGTTCCAGCTCAGGAACTCAAACACCATCTCCTGCGCCCCGGTGGCTGGAGACCGCTCTATCACACCTCACCTTTTACAGGCAGCACCCAGCCAGAGAAGAGGAGACTTTCAGGCAAGATCAGTGGAGAAACGCAGGTGAGGGCTACAGCTGGAGCGTGGTGTAAACTGCCTAGGAAAGACTGAGAGGTATTTTGAGTGCTGGGTGGGGGCTGCAGTGCAAACCGGTGCCTGGAGAGATGCAGCGATCGCAGCAATTCTGGGCACATCCAGCTCTTTGTTTCTCTTCCAGAGACGAGCAGAGCAAAGGGCACAGACAGCTCACTGGGTGATCACAGTCCTACAGCCTCCCCCCAACTTGTACTCACAACACGTGACACTACAGTAACCACTTATTACAGTAAAATCATTATTAGGAAAGTGCTGCAGTTTTAGCTTTCTAGTGTGATTCAATAGCTGAGAATGATGAGGAATTGGCTTCAGACAGTGCTTTGTGGTCCACCAGCAAGTGTCCTGCCTCTCATGGTCTGAAAAAGTCTACAGTAAGGATTTATTATTTCATATACTTTCTATTTTTAGGTCTTCAAACTCTCTGCAGAAATAGATAAATAAGTATCTATTTATTTATCAATGGCTAAATCTAAAGATCTACCTCCTTAGAGATTTTCTTTAGTGATTTTCTCTTAGCTAAAGAAAGAAAAAACACTGTGTACTAGAAAAGAGAAAATATATTTTTAGTGGGAATATGAAAATCAACAGAAAACGGAAAGGCAAAGTGCAGAGTCCCTGCTGGGGAAGGCTGGGGCAGAGCCATGTGCTGTCCTCTGGACCAAGGGAAGGGAGCATACAAGCAATCACCAAATGTGTCAGATGAAACCACAAAGGACATAAAATGAGGGATTTTAAACTGCACCTAGAAAAGAAGGGCAAGCCAATGGTATTTGAGCAGTAAAGTATTATTGCATGTATGAGTGTTTCTTTTTTACGGAAGTTTCAAAATAGCGTGTGATGATTTTTCGTACTGGGATGCTGAGTCACGTAGTTAAAATCACGGCACCACTGAAATAAAGCCCTGTGAATATGAGATAGGAGACAGGCCTTATCTGGAGGAACTGAACAGACAGTTACAAAGGACAGGAAAGCACAAAGCACTGTGCTGAGAGAGTGAAGATAATTCAAACACCTCCAGGAAGCAAAGCATCCCCTAGGGACTGCAGACCTGACAGCACACCCACGCCGACTTCAGCCTGTTAACAAGGAGAATTCTCCAGGTGTTGGGTTTAGCTTTAGTTACCATCCCAGCCACACACTGATGGGAATTTGGGGTACACGTGGTATATTTACCACTATTACCTGTATTCCAGTTTGACTGAAGCTGGGTAGAAGAGCTCCCGCTCAGGAGTACACCAACACCTGCATGAAAACCCCCTCAGAGTTCCGGGTATCCTGATGCCTGTCTCTGTATGCGCAGAAGAGGGTGAGAGCCATCGCACCAACCCTGCAGGGAGGCCGGCAGCACGCAGGGGCTGCAAGGGGGAGGAAGGAGCACAGGCACAAGCATTAGGGGAGCCAGAACGGACCCCGGGACACTCTGTGCTCCTTCAAGGGCTCCAGACAGAGCGTTTCCAACCACAGCGTCTACCCAGCTGTCTTCAGGAGGGCAAACAGGACAACCGGTCACAGATACACTTCCAGGAAACACCGGCACAACCGAACACACTCAGTGCAAAAGGAGCCATGAAGTGCTAAGATCAGGAAAGAAGAGTGCAGCTGATTTGGGACAGAATAGGCACTAACTTTAGAAGAGCTCAGAGGCAGAGAAACAGCCTTGAAAGCTGCAGAACTCTGCAGAATTTGGTGTAAAAAGGTACAGGAAGAAAACAGCATCACCAAGACAACTCCAAGAAGAAGAGAAGTTTCTCAACAGGAGGAGAGTCAAAGAGTGAAATTAATTGAGAACCATGCTAGGCAGGACAGAGAAAGAAAAAATACGGCAGTAACCAGCCATTAGGGTCAAAAGAAGACTATCTCCAGGAGGACCAGACAACAACAGATTTTAAAGAATATGGGAAAAGCACAACAGATTAATTACTGTCAAAAACAGTAGCGTGTGGTGCGGACACCTACACAAAGCAGGAGGGTCTGAAGAAGAACAAGGTCTGGTTTCCAGAACCGTTGCTGAGTCTGCCAGGATGGAGATGTTGAGGTGTCCGAAGGCGTGTTCAGATTTCCTTTTGTGGATCTAGCTGGAGATATTTAATAACTTACCTTACCATACTGTTACTGCACGTCAGGAGAACTGATCATGCTCTAAGGTAAGAACAGACTCTGCAAAATGAAAGACCACCTCCTGGGGAATTACTACAAAGGTGAACCAGCAGCATGGCAAGAGAAGGAGGTGAAATATTCTTGAAGGTGTGGGCGGTTGTGGGCACTTGCCACATCCCAGGAGATACTCCTCCTAGCCATTTGCCTGTGTCTTCCTATCCTCCCTCCTCCTTGTGATAATTTCATGCCATCTACAGCTCCTCTCCCAGGCAACTTCTATTTCTATACAGTGCCAACCATAGCAACCATCTCATTGCTTCCTAATTGCACATACTGTCTCACTTTTATGCTAAAGAGCAATTTGATAGCTCAGCCATTTTAGAACCACTAATTGAAGACACAGATGTTCACTTTGGAAACAGCTGTATCTGTTTCCAGAAGTTACTGTTCCTCACTGTGCATTAAATGCCCCTCAACTGGACATTACACCACCGCTGAGCTACACTAACGGGTAAGGTGAGCGCTTCTATCTAGTATGCCAGATGCAGAATCGGCCACGAGAGATTCTGTTCCCTTCAGCGGCTTTGCTGACTCCAGCTGGCCTTGTACCCTTTTGTTATAACACCGTGTATGGCAAGAACCAAGATCACAGCTCTGCACAGAGGCATAATCCCCATCTGTGAGGAGCTTCTGCTGCAACTTCTTAAATGTCTCCAGCTAAACCCACAAAAGGAAACCTAAACACACCTTAAAATACCCTCTTATCTGGTGCCCTCGCTCCACCAACCCCGGCAGATTTATAGATGGTCTCTTTGGAAACCAAATTAATGTTTCGTGTTTTCCTTGTCAGTGGGACTTCAGCTGTGATTCGCTGCCAGTACCTGAACAGAGGCTCCCATAAAACGGCTCCTGTTGGCAGATGCCCTGTTCCAGATCCCAGGGCTGAAGACTCCTCTAAGTCACAGAGCTGGACAGCTTCTGGTTTCTTAATTTTAATAACAACAGGCATCACACGTTCTTACAACCAGAACATAGCACAGACTCAAGAAAACTGCACATTTCCCCTAGTTTTGGAGTATGTGGGTAATGCTGATTCTGACCAACTTGGAGGTAACAGCTTGGGATTCGTCCTATTTCTCTCNTTTTTTTTTTTTTTTTGAGAACTGATCAACATGAAATGTGTAAGCAAGCTGCCTGAGGCAGAGAGAACTTAGTTGTATCAAGGAAGGGATGGCTGTCACAAATAAGGAAATAATTCTGAGATTTCCTCCCCTTTGCCTATTGAGATGACAAATTTCTGGCAAGAGGCTCCTGCCTCTGGTTTCTAGCATCTGCTTAGACTCCCCAAACCTCCTTCCTATTCCCCACTGTTAACAGTCTCATTCTAAGTAGCCTTTCTTCCCTGTCACCTGCTTGTTTTGAAGATGACCTGCTGAATGCGATCTTCATTTAGGACATGGATATTAAACCCGCCGTGGACTCTGTGCGGCAGGGGCTGAAGCACGGAGGGCCTGTACTCTGCCGTGCCCTGAGAAGCAGCAGCTGTCCTCTGCCAGCATCTTTGCTGCGTTCTGACTTTGCACTCTTGGATCTAGTTGCCACTTGACAGATTCTCTGCGTGGTCTGTACTCCTGGGATTTGATTTACAGCATGGCGCACGGTGACGATGAACGGGATACAGAAAGTTATTTTGAAGTGCAGAGGTTCAAGGCCCCCTGTCCCTTCTGCCAGCAAATGTAGGCCTTGTCTGTTCAGCATTGAAGAGAGGCATTGGGGAGAAGCCAAGGAGGTTCCTAGCAGAGTAGGGACAACTTCTCTCAGTTCTGGTGACAAGTCAACTCGGCCACTGCCTCTCACCAGCACTGAGCTCACTGAAGTCTCACTTCTTAATGGGAGTCCCTGCTTCTTAATGCTTCCCCGTCCAGCCAGGTCTCCTTCCGCTTGCAGATTACACAGCGGCATCGGGGACTGAACTTACTGACTTGGGAGAATAAAAAGGACTAGAAGAGGCCGCCACCACCACGAACACTTTTGTCGCAGGGCCTCTCGCTTGTTCAGCTCCCTCAGAGCCACGTGGGCACAGAACCCCTCCACGCTCCCATGCCTCCCTCTGCCTTGACAATTGTCTTTGCCTTTGAACACGAACCAACGGCAAGAAAGAAGCCCCATAACAACTAAAACTCCCATGCAAATCTAGCAATCATGAACTGGGCCAAAACACATACCGTGCTCATACCTACCAGCCTGCAAGCTGGTTCTTCAAAAAGATGCCACACAGATCAAAGCCACAGAGAATCACCCTATCCAATGTTTTCCTACCATGGAAAGGAGTCATATTCTTTCGAAGCCATTTAGTTCTCACGCGGCCTGGGCAGTGTTCACATTTCTGTCCAAGTACTGCAACTTACCCATCTTAAACCGTTTTAGGACACTTCCCAGAACACAAATCTAGTCAACCAGATGGTAAATCACTGGCTTCTTGCCAACTTCTCCTCTAAGATAGCTATGAGCACCTTGAGTGCCTGATGACAGACCAACATTCCTCAGGCAATATTCAAGAGAGATACTAATGGTCTTTCCTTCCCGTTTTCTCCTTAATTGTTTAAAAATTTGGCACTGGAGCTTAATGGAGAGTGGCCCAGGCAAAATGGCTGGATCCCAGTGAAATAACGGTTAGCTACAGCAAGCACAAAAGCAAATGACAATCTCTCAACTTGAAAGTCAGTAGAGGAAACAAACGATCCAGACTTGCCAGTTATGCTGCCGCACTTTTCTAGCATGATGTATTTGTAGCTATAGCATGTTGTGAAAAACAGCAGTAAGCTTTTATACCCTTCATCTTTTCACTGGAAACAACCAAAAGGACTTTTCTCAAGACTATGAAAATACATGAAAAGCAGAGCTAGCAAATGCCAGCCCACCATGGAACCATGCAGCTTCTGGACAAGTCTCCAGGTGAGAGCTAAGGCTACAGCTCGGGCTGCTTATGTCCTGCCAGCTGGTATTTCTATTTCCTTATCGCAGCCGGTATCCCAGAGATAGGAATGGACTCTCCTTTACAACCTTAAAACAGCTATGAGAGTTTCAGGTCAGGTATTCTACGAACATATTCAATAACAACCATTTATTAAGCCGCTGCTGCCTGAAGTGTTTAGCTGACTCCCAGGGGAGTCTGAAGAGGCTCAGCCTTTTGCAAAGGAGGGGTCTGAAACTGTCTCGCTGTGCCTAAACTCTGCAATTTTTTTCACCTTTGTTTCACACGAAAGACGAGGAGACAGATTTCCACATGCCTGACTGGTTGAGATGACTTCTCCTGCTGTTGCACCTTCTTCTCCAGGATCTTAAAAGTCAGTACAAATTTACAAAAGACTTCTCGTTTTGCAGGATGCGAGAGACACGGAGAACCTTACATGGTCGAACTGTGAACCCAGGGCCCTGAGGCAGGTTCTAGCAAATTGCCAGAGACTTTGGTGGTTCACAAGAAGGCTCATGAAAGACAATGATTTGTCCAAAGAGGCACACAAGTTATTCGGTAGGACACACTGGTAACAGAGATGCATATTAAATCCTACCCCCTCTGTGACTTACATGCCTCCTTCCATTTCAGATTCTCAACCTTCATCCTCTTAGAGGAAATATCCAAGCTTTTACTTCAAAAGCAAAGAAAGGGCTCGCTCATTTCTTTCAAAACACAGAAACTGGGATGACAATGCTTTTCAGAAAGGCAGAAGGGAATCAAAATTGCATTCCCCATTAAAAAAAGTAAATATCCAACCCAATACTATTGTATACATTTGAGAGATCACTCCAGCAAGACTGAAAGGCCTATCTCAGGAGAACTGAGAACCTGCTGGCCAAGGACACCAATACTCAAGTTCATCAGTGAATAAGGCCTCGAAAGGACAGAGATTTCCTGAAGAACTGGATACATGACTAATTGTTCTGTTAGTACTAACTTTTCATATGCTGGAGAGGAAGGTGCGAGAGGAGGAGAACTGATCTACGGTCAACACATGCAGAAATTAATCTCCATTTCTTTAGTGTGAAGAAAAACTAAAAACAAGCCCATAGCTTATGCACAGCAAGGCATGGAATTAACGAAGACTGCTTTTTGCCTGTCCACCCTGCACTGTCCCACTGCACTCCCCCAGCTCCCTCCACGTTCCTCAGCTCCTCTCACGAGTCACAGCCATCAGCGTGTCAAGCGGCTCAGAGACAGACGCACGCTGTCCTACGGCTGGTGCCCGAGCGGCGACTGCCCAGGTGGCAGGACACACAGAACAGGCACTGTCCCAGGCAGGCACTCACTCGGATTGCTCTCCTCTACTGCCCCACCAGTTTTCACAAAACTGGTAGAAACTTGCTACTTTTAATGCTTTAGCAGAAGGGAAAGAGTTTACTCCAAACAAACACAAATTGCGTGTATTTGTAAAAGGAATTCATACTGTTCAATCAAGCACCTTCAAGGGGATGGAAAAAAACCTAATATAAACTGAGAAGTTAGAACCAAAGTAGCTTAATACTTTCTCTAGTCTTTCCTGTCAACAGCTCCAGGGCTTGTGCTGGAGTCCAGAAAGACATGGTCCTGTAGCTAATTCAGGATTTTTGAGGGGGAAGAAAAATAAATCTTCTTTTTCCACCTCAGTAAATTCTCCCCAGAATAATTTCTAAGTATTCATTTACACATAACTTACTCTTTCTTCCCATACACAGAGACTGTCCATCAGCCCAGTAGCTATCACCTCCTTTTCTTCCCCAGGTACTTTTGCCTAACGAACACTTCACAGCCCCGCAGATGCACCCTTCATTTTGAGCTAGCCACTGCTGTCAGGTCCCTGCACGCTAACCATAGAAACCAGTCTTCTTTGGCCTCCCATAGCATCTCTTTTCAAGAGCGCAGAGGTCTCTCTCTCCTACCCATCAATTAGTAGTGGAAAGCCTGTGATAATGCACATAGCACACTTGGCTGTGCTAGCCAAGTGGCCAGAAGTAGCACCCACTAGGATCACCTATCACAGAGATACACTGCTGGATCCTTATTTGGCTCTCAGTTTCTTCTTCTTCTTTTGTGAGATGCAGCCATCCCAGGTGTTACCTAGGGTGGTCTGTGTATGAACATGTACAAAGAGCGTAAGACCATGTCCCACAGAAGCTCATGCTGAGGAACCCCTCTTCCACACCCTTGCTGTGGTGTCCAGCCATGCTTCTTTGAATGAGAGACACTGCACCAGAGCGTGCTTCCTTGCTGTCACCAGAGAGAGCCTGTGCTGGCTGCTGCTCACCATACTCCTGTGCTCAAGTCCATCATCCATTTACCACCACATCTGCTGAGGACGCGACTAAGGTATGCCGACAACACAGATGTAAGAAAGAGCGGCAAAAAGGCATGACAGAACATGGATTATTTTGTTAGGAAAGAAACTACTGCAAAGCTACACATATCTCTATCTGTAGAATGTGAGCACGGCAGGGAAACTGACAGCCTGGCCTTGTCAGATCACAGGAAAGGAAAGAAAAGGAGGGAAGGAAAAAAGAAGAAAAAAAAGGTTCCCAGCCTTTATAGGATAGCTATTTGCTGGAAAAAGTGTAAGGACAGACACGCAGTCTGGATGCAGCCAACCAGTACGGAGCCATCAAGGAGATGGGGAGGGTACTGACCTCGCACAGCAGAAGGTCCCCTGCCCCATCAGGAGAAAGAGGAATCCCTGTCACTCTGGAACAGTGCCCAGCCTGCAGGGCTTTTCACAGCGGAACCAGAGCTACTTGGAATAGAAACAGCCTCGTCTCTGAGATCAGAGAGTTTAAACCGGAGCTTGTTTTTTCTGCAGTCATAAGCCAGCAGGCACCAGCTGCAGAATTTGCCGCAGTGTGTGTGTGTGCGCGCGTGTGTTCCTGCGTGTGCGAGTGTGCAGCAGCCATGCTCCTCCCCTCCAGGCTCACTGTGATAAATATGCCCAGACCCCTCCTCTTTCTCCTCCCTACATCACTGACAGTCCCAGTCTAATAGCTCTCAGCCCCCTCTCTTCTCTATTAAGAAAGCTTTTGTTGGCATCACTACTGACTCCTTTTAATTGCTCCCTCCCTGGTCAAGGAGGTTTGCCTCTCCTCCTTCCCCCTTTTACTCAAAACAGCAGTGTCTGACAGATATTCATGGTCACATACCCTGATCTGTGCGATGTGCCAAACCCTGCTCCAGCTCCTCTAGCTCTGGACCCTGGAGATAAGAGGCCCTATTTTGAAATAGTTCAACACATTTTAGCATTAGCATACAGATGATTTAACACTTTTAACAAGATGTTTGCCAGTGGCAACTCTAAAGGATGTCAAAGATACCCTATGAAAATAGAACTCCATGCGTCTGTGGACTGCAATGGGGTCATCATCGCACTGTAGCGCTGGTGGTGCAGGAGAGCTAATCAAAAAGGGAGAAGGTAGCCCCTTAGACCTCTGTGCTACATGGGGAATATAGCAGGGCAAGGGATGACAAAGGACCACTGCTAGGAAAAAGAAAGTGCTTTGCTGTTTTCATCTGTAAAGCACAAAACCCCTCCCCAGCCTACTAGGATGAAAATCAGCTCCAAGCCTGGACGCATCTCCTCTCCTTTGCTGCCCTAGAAAGGCTGCATCACTCACATTTTACAAGAACCTTCCCGTTTTCCTCCCCCACTAACTGGATGCATTTGGATGCGTTTTGGCTTCCTGTAGGGGAAGAATGTAGCGCTGAGCAGCTCGAAGCCAGACTTCAGCTACTTCAAGACTATTCATGTGTGGGTGTGCAGCACCAAAGGAAAGAGAAATTGCAAAAGGGGCCTTGCATCTCTCTTCTGTCTAATCATCGGCGTGACAGTCCACCTTAACAACCCTCCCCCCTCCTGACTGGCATTAGCCTCATTCCAGTATCAGCACTGAGCCGAACAGCGATACAGACATTAATACTGGCTTTCACCAAGCCTTGCCCAAAGGGAGCGTCTGGGAGATGCCTTGTGCCACCTCCTCCCTTCTCCAGGAGCATCTTCTTCAGGAAAGACCACACTGGGATAAATCGTAATGCTGCAGGACTCCTTAAGTCCCTAACAGGAAGAATATCCTCTCCAGATTCTTCTCCAGACCCATCTTCATACATCCTTCCCTGTGTCTGAGCTAATGACACAAGTGCAGCAAACAGCTGAGCAGCCAGGGAATGCCATCTCTGTTCCTATACTCGGGACACAAGCAGCTGAGAAGGGGCGAGGTCCTCACATAGATCATTCCCTTCTCGTCACTAGTCCTTTTCCCCTCAACCACCAGTTCCCCCCCACCTCCGCGCTCCAACAGGATCAAATTCCAAGGAAAAAAACCCCGCATCTGCTACCGAGTGCTCGGCACAGATTTCCTCACCTGCTCCCCCGCAAGGGCAGAGCAAGCCCAGCGCCTCGCCCCGAGCCGCGGCAGATTCAGCGGGAGAGCCTGGCCGGGGCTCACTCCGCTGGACCGCTACCTACACNTCCCCCGGGCACCACCGCCCACCCCGCACCAAGCCAGGCTGGTCCTGACGCAGCGTCTGGGCAACCAGCAAGGCCAGGACTCCGTCCAGGGCTCCAAAATACGTGAAACTGGACAAACTCCTGCAAACAGATGGGTTCCCAAATTATAGGAACATTTGCCCCACACACACCCTAGAGTCAGGCAGCTCCTCACAGGGGGGCACTCCCCATCTCGTCTCAAGGGGGCTTTGGTTTAAGTTACTCTTCAACTGGAACCTTGTGCCAGGCTCCAACTGCAGCACGGCTCCTCCAATTAAAGAAAAGCAACATGAAATACCAGGCACAGCATGGGCTGGGGAGAGTGTGCCCAATATCACAGAGCCCATGTCTAGCTGCTGGTGAACAGGGGCGTGTCAACAGTGGTCTCCAACGCAATTGGTCGGATAAGAGAACTTGGATGAGCCATGCAAGGACACCAGCAACCTCACCTCTGGAGACTTATTTCCAGCGCTACTTTCAGCTAAATGTATAAATAACTTTCTAAGAACCTTGCAACTCATTTCATGACCAGTAGCAGTGTCTGGCTCATTTGACCTCCAAGGCACTTGAGAGGAGCATGCTTCCTTGCTCCTGCTCTATTGGGCTTAGGCCCATCAGTCCAACGTTGGAATATATAGGTTACTCCACGGCATACTAGTTGCCAAGAGTGGCCTTTTTTCACAGCAAGCACTGAAACCACTACCAGTGCCCTGCTTGCCTTACACAAGATCTTGGCTTACTTTTAGATTCCAGAATTAACTGTGAAAGGTGGAGATGTCCTGCCTGCCCTACAGCAAGTCTCCTTCTCAACTATCTTGCAAGGGCTGTCAGAGACAATGGAATACTCAGGAATAAAAATATCATAGAATTGTGATGAGTTTAAAAAAATAAAAAATAAAAAAATAGAATCTTCTCTTCTGTAGCTTTCACATGACACCAACCAGGGCAAATACCTGTGAACCTCAGGAAAAAGTAATGCACTGGAATCAAACATCTTTGATTTCTGTATGTTTTGAACGGGTAACATCCTCATCTTAACACCCTATTTAAAAACACCAAAGATTAAAAAATTCTCAAGGGACAAACTATTGAAAAAAAAAAAAATAGTTCCATATGGGAGCTGCTGAACTACTCCATTACATCAGTCACATCCCAGCCTTCCGCTTGACAGTTCCAACACACAGGCAGTAACACCAGCTACCCAATGATGCCAGTTGTCTACTGCTGTGCCTGGGAACCACTCTCAACGGGCCGGAGCCCTGTGATGAGCACTGGGAGAGAACAGAGCCTTCTGGATCCTGCTTTTGCCTCCAACACAAAAGTCACTGCAGGGAGCAGTTCTGAGATCCGCGCCCAACCACTGCCTTGACAGTCAAATCAGCCAACTAACAGATGGAACGGGACACAGGTCTCTTCCAGTCACCGGAATCATCAGTACAGCATAACCTCCCAGCCACAGGAATACAGCAACAACTGCAAATAAGCGATGGAGCACTTCCTTTTAATATACACATTCGGATTGTTAAATCCTGGGACAAAGTGTTGGAATGTTCTCTGAAAGATCCGCAGCAAGGCAGAGGGTAGTGGCCCAGAGGGGCAGCTGGTTCTGGTCACCAATATAAACAGACACAGGTAACAGCCAACACTTTCAAAGCATTATTCTCAACTGAGATACTTAAAAGGGTTTTATCTTTGGATAGAAAATTAGGGTTCAGTCTGAAGCCAGCATATTTTGGTGAAAAAGCCTGGGTTCTGAAAAGAAGTGAAAGTTCCTGCTCTCCTCTGAAATAGAGCAGAGAGCTGATATTGCCTGAGTTGAGCTGACCCTTTTTCTGTTTTGGTGGAAAGTGAAAGGGTTGTTTTTTTTTTAAATGTATACTACATAATACGGAATAAGAATCTATGGATTTACGTTTTGTTTAATTCAGGAACTAATGGACTAAGTCTACTGGAAACTACAAAGACTACCTCAAGGTAAAAGCTCCTTTGGATTTATGTCAGCGCTAGGATTACAAAGAAGATCAGTTCTACATATGCTGAAGAAGGGTCCACGGTCAAATGGCTACAGCCACCCATTGACACTAGGATCTTAGCAATTGGTTCAGTATCTATTGAGCACTACATGTGACTTCAGCAAAGTCTCATCATCAGGGAATTAATGGATTCTGACAGTAGCCAGGGCTGTGAAACAAATGATCACAGAGATGTGGAAAAGTAAATCACTGCATAGATCAGACTGGGAATATCCCATCTTTGGCTGCAGAAGGGATCAGCTCCCCACCCCAGTCAACCACGTAGAACAGAAGAATTCCAAGTTCCACTTCTGTGAAACATCTGCCTCAAAGAGCAGAAGCAAGCCTGCTTGCTGGCCCTAGGCTCTTTTATGCTGCTGCTTCTCAGTGCTGCTATAACTAGTTCTGCCAGTTGTAAGGTAATGATCAATCGTTTCAGTCGATCTGGTTTGATAGTTTTAATTAAAACTGTTGGGACAGTAGTCAGAACCCAGCCCACCACACCTTCATGTATTCTTTATTCCTGCCTGTAAAGAGTGGAGAAGACACAGAAAAGACATTCCATACCCTACTTGTTCATCGCTACTCCCTCATCTGAGAGTTTGGCCTCAAAAGCCTTCTCATGACTCTTCATCCTTAGGAACTTCAGAATGGGAACACTGGGTCAGGCCCTGAGCCCGTCTAGCCCACAGCCATGAGTGGACAGCTGGGGAAAGAGCATAAAATACATGACAGATGGATTTACCCTCAATTATACCTCTCAGCTCCTGGCAGATGCCCTCACTCATCAACAAAGGTTGTTTCTGCATCTTTATGTAGAAAATGCGTGAGCTTCTCTATTGCGTTCTGAAGCTATGTAAACTTTTGAACTCTGTGGCAACTGTTTAGCAATGCATCATGTGTAAAGATGACTTCCTCTTGTATATTTAGTTTGTGACTTCTGCTTAGTGATTTCATTTGATATTCCCTAATTCTTAGGTTGAGGGGAAAAAAAATAACTTCCATTAACCTTCACTAGAGCATTTGTATTCTCGTATTTGTCACATTGCTCTTCCACTCCCTCTTCTGTAAGGTGAGAACTGCTAGGTTTGGGTTTTTTTATTTGGTCGGTTGGTTTAAGTCTGCTCCTGTGGTGAAGCCTTTTTGATCATCCCTATCACTTTTCTGACGTTAGAATATTCTTTCTGAGACCAGGAAAGAGGGAGAAGGACCAGAACTGCACAACACATTCAAGAATTGAGAGCACAATACACCAACACAAGGGCATAACAATGCTTTCTATGGTGTTTTCTACTGTTCTAATTGCTAACATTCTATTTGCTTTTTGACTGCAGCTAAGCATTAAGATTGCTGCTGCTCTTTATAACCATCAATAACTTCAAATCAGCAGCCGTCTCTGTTATTTCAGCATTGACACTATGCCCCAAATCATTTACGAACACATCGAACAGCACAGGCCCCACAGATCCAGGGCACGTGGCTCGTGACAGTGATGCTGGCAAGAACTTCCCTCACCACAATAAAGAGGAGCATCAGGATAACATCTGCCAGTATCCATCTGTTCACTGAGGACACAAGTATTACACTAATCTTAGTGGTCCCAGGTCCTTCAAAGTCCTTTTAAAAAAACTGTCCCATGTTCCAGGTTTTTTCTTTGGTATCCTGAAGCCATTTATATCAATCCTTAATATAATAACTGCAGAATAGCATATTCAATTAGCTTTAGAAAGTGTTTTAGCCACCACTTAACAAAAGCTTACTAATTTCCATGAAATCATAGAAGTAATCTGTGGTAGCGTATTCCCTGTACAGTACTCCCCCTGCACAAGAAAGAAGTTAACTGGCTCCACCCTGATGGCTTTTTTTATTCATATGTATACAGGGTATACTTGCCCCCCTCCTATCTCCCAAACAGGACTATATTACCTTTGTCGTCTGTGCTTCCAGCCACCCCTGCTCATCATCACTTCAGACTCATTTTCTTATCCCCTGCACACCACAGCAGACATTCTTAGGAACAGAGGAGATCGTTATAACCACCTACTGTGCTTGTCATCCCACTATAACCAGTATAACACAAGCTAGAGAGGCTTGCACAGCCAAAGTGAATAGAAGTCGGAAGTAAAGAGCAAAAGTAAACAAGTGGGGATGCAGAATGACTGCAAAGCAAACGGGCAGCCCCCTTTTGCAGCTTACAGATGTACAAGGTGAGCAAAGGACGTTACTTAAAAGGTGCTGCTTTGCGGCAGTGCTGAGGACAAAGCAAGAGGATGTATTTGCTACTACTGCTACATATAAACTAGGCTGCTTAATATTTGAGTTAACATCACCCACTGAACTGTACAACTGCCCAGGTGGCGGCCTGCAGGCTGGACCTGGCCTACAGGGTAATTTCATCCAGACTACAGTTTTTCAGGTCTTTCCTAATAAACTTACCACAGAGACACAGGTCTATGTCACTCCAGAGAGCAGTGCGACGGGTGCAGGAAGGAAGGGAGGGGGGCTGACAGCCCCGCTCTAGAACTGGTCTATGTTGGCAATTGCGCTGCCATGAGCGGATTTTTCAGAGCACTTCAGGACCCAGCTCCCACCACCACATACGGAAGGACATACACAGGAGACATTCCTTACAGTGACGCACAGCTCTGCAGCCGTTTCCTTTTCTATGCCCATCACAACAGTCACCAAATTTAGCCCCTAGCAGGATAATTAGGGCAGCAAGATCTCCTTCTGTATTGACTTTTTTTATATTGATTTAGCATATTCTATTTCAAGCAGCAAAATAAGAGTTGATATAACTGTTTAATCAGGACATTTACTGATACTAGTAACCGTTCCAAAATCCCTCCCTCTTAACAGTCATACAAGTACAGTTTTAAGCATGAACTAGTCTGATGTCTTTAACTGTATTAACTTTTTTAATATATAAAGAGGCCAATTTGTTATCTTCCACCCACAATCTTATTTTATGAGGAAACTGTATTGTTTCAACAACATCATATCATGCTTTTATCTCTCTTTTGCCTCAAAATCTCTGTATATGTCATAAGTTTGGTATCTTCTAATAACTATTTCTGATGTAAATTCCCAATAGCAATCTCCATGAAATTCATGACTGAAGGTTGATGCATCTGTTTTCTCCAATTTTTTTTTCACTTTCTGCTCCTGGTTATGTGTTCAGGTCCCAGCAGCCACGAATGCATCTTTTTATACTTTGTAGGTGTTTTTTATAAAGAAAAGTTACTTATGAGGTATGGTGATTTTCACAAAGCACAGTTCTTTGGCATATATGTACTGCTTGACCAGCAAGACACTTACTTAAAGCTGAAGAGGTTCTTAAAACAGCTGCTGCTTTTACCGTATTCCAGTTATTTAACTGGCCTAAAAAGCCTCCTGCACAGCAGTTCTTTGAGACAGGTCTCCTGCCTTCATGTGATCAGATAAGAGTTGCAGATAACCTCTTCATTTTAGCTTTTAAAGAAAACAACAAATTATCATTTAGCAAAAAGCCTAAAAATAGCTGTCAAAAGCAGAAGAAAAGGGGCACTAGTAAGGAAAGCACTTACTGAGCTTCAAGCCTCTTCCAGTCTCTTCCAGTTCCTAAAGGAAGCGCACTGAGCTTCTAGTTTCTGCTTCCTACTTTCTAAAGCCAGGAAGACCTACATAGCTGTGATCAAGAACATTTCAGTTTCTTCAGTCCTCCAGGAAACCAGGAGGTTCGCCTGACAGTTACGGGACACCACAGACCAAGACACCAGCACCACAGAACAGGAGTATACAGAGGCTTAGGATTCAGAAGAAAAAAGAAAAAAGAAAGAAAAAATCCCCCACACTAAAACCAATCCCCCCACCTCTGCAAACCAACAAACAACCCCCACCACACCAAAAAAATCCAAACCCAAGAGAAAAACAGTGCTCTTACCAGCATTGAGGTAAGGCTCATTGATGTTCAATTCCACGGACCACTCGAACATTGATATTTAAAGACACCATTATCCTCTGATGCAAGGACATATTTATATCAAGTGCTGAATTAGAGAAGAGACGGAGTGTTTCCCCACTTATGCTAACAAAATAAACTCTTCTGCAATTAGTCAGACAACAGCCACTGAATCACTGTGGTTTGAAGCAAAGATTCCGTCTTTTGGCTGAGGAACTCTGTTCCCTGTCCACAGGGCTTTGAAAAGGCCTCAGAGCTTCCCGGGGTGTTAGGTGTAGTTCTCCTCTGACTAGAATATGGAATTAAATTTATTCCATCATTGCACACTTGAGTCAGTATCACACCTACAGGAATGTTCTGGATCATAAAAATTAAGGAGCCACAAACTGGCTATGCCCCCAGGCTTGCATATATAACAACAGTGACGACATCAAATGTTTTTCTGTTATTTTCAAATTTTAGGGTGCAGCCAGGGTTATATCTCCATGCTTTTCTCTACCGTGGCATTTAAAACATTTATAAAAAAGTGAAGGCTGCATGTCTTTGTGAAATACTAGACCTCCAAGAACTCCAGCTAAAGCATAATACTGAATGGGGCTTACAATACGTGTTGAGTCCAGAGAGGTCGTGCTCCTCTGAACAATAGCTCTGAGTTACCCACTGTCTTATGCTTAAATACACTTGATTTTCTTCACAACTACAGGCCAAAGGCTTTAATGCGAACAGAGACTCTAATGAACACTATACTTGCTTCTTAAAGGTGTTGCAACAAAGAATACCTACAGCCTGACCCAGCCATAGCCCTGATATTTGCGTTAGATGCTTTTATTTGGAAAGCTAGGTATTTATTTCTCCGTACCTCTGCATAGAAAGCATACAGATCTCAATGCACAGAACTCTAACCTCTCTGTCAGTCTGCATCCCGGGCTTGTGAGATCTCCTTACACAAGGCTGTCCAAGTAATTACAAGAGAAGCAGGCTGTCACCACAGCATGCCGTACAGAGGAGACTGCAGAGAAGCACAAGGATTTGTTTGCATCCATCCTCTTGGAAGATTTTTTTTTTTTTTTAAACTATCCAGTTACTGATTTTCACAGGCTATCTGCTGTCAATAAACCAAAAGACCCAATTACTTTTTCAAGTCTTTGGCAAATCACTTCTAAAATCCTCTTGGCTATCCTCATTTCTGTCTAGGTACAGCAATTTTTACTGTTTTCTACAGGCTTTACTAGGATGTTTTTAGAAGATACTTGTTTTTGCTGAATACTTCTGCATCTTTCTGTGCAAGTATTTAGTAAGTCTTTGCTACTTCCTATCTCCTTTCTTATTTACAGATATTTGTACCTTTTTATTCTGTATGAGTACTTAAATTATGATTAAAGACATTTATATATGACTTCGGTGAAGTTTCCTTATTTTTTAAATAACCATTCCTGAAGTGAAGGGACACCTCGTTAGTTGTTTGTATACTTCTATTTCAAGGAATCCCTGATCCCTTAAATATTTTATTCTTTCAGCTGCTTTGCAGGTCCAATACAGTTACATATTTAGGCTTCTCTTCCTTAATTTGAGAATAATCTTTACATCTTTCTGATACTTCAGGGCCTAAGGAGTGATTATCTGAGCTATTAAGAATTAGGTTCTCTAAACTCGCTGTGGTATTTGACAAGTTGATAGGTGGATAGCACAAGTCATCCATTCCATTTAGTTCTTTATAATTTTCTTCACCAAGTAAGGTTTTATCTTTGTGTTACTAGCATCCCTAATGCAGGTCCAGAGAGACTGTCAGCACCCATTTCCAGCTTCTTTTCCAATTCCTACTTTAAACAAATCGTGAATCCTGTGCGTTTTCTGTGGCAACACTCTGGTCTCTCCTGTCCCAGAAAATAAGGTTTTAAAAGCGGTGATCCTAATTTAACTCAGCAACTCAAAAGCTTTAGGGAAAACGACAGAAGATGACCTGTCTAGAACTCTCAGCGGAAAGGATAAAGAGGTTTATAAATCAAGGCTGTGAAACTGGAGCAAACATGAGCAGTACTAAAAGACCAGAAGGAATGTGAAAAGAGGGATGGAAGAAAATATTGGGGCACAGTAAGAGCTGCAGTGTCCCCTGCACGAGCGCAGTGTGACCCCCCCCAGCACCCAAAGGCGGGCTTAATGCAGCAGAGAGGAAGGAGGGACAAGGATCAAATCTTAGCAATTTCTTAGTGACACTGGGATAAGCCCTAGTGTTTTCCTTATAACACTAACACTGAGTTCAAGGAAAGACTTCTCCAAAAGTGTGTCCAATAAGCAGCATGTGTCTACCTGAAGAAAAACGTGTGCCTTCCAGGCAGCGTTCAGGCTGTCTGTACTCCCCCAGCGTTAGCGCCCAATGGGCACCACAGGATGGCCCCGGCCAGAGGCACAGTGAAGCTTCCCACGTGTCCCAGCAGAACGGAAGAGAAGGTACAAGCCAGGTCTAGCACCAAAAGCAAGAAAGAAATGCATCCAAGGCAACGCGAGAGAAGCTACAAGAGCCAAAATGTACTGCAAGATTCCTCTTCCTGCAGAGGGTATCTTTTTCTTACAGACGTGTTTAACTGCCTCAGATCACATTCTTTCCCAGAACCAGCCAGTAATCTCTTGTAAAAGGTACCAGCTGCCCTGAGAAGGGTCAGATTCCTGGGAACTTGCTGTTTTAACTCTGTCTCCAAGGCCTGAACAGAGGCAAAAAGGCTGCGAAGATCCTTATGCAGGAGAGTGCCAGCCCAGAGGCACCGATGCACCCAACGCCCCATTCATTTTCCAGGGAAGAGGTGCCACGCTGCGGGAGAGAGAGGACACCCGCGGGACAGTCTGACCGAGTCACAACGGGAGCCAGGCAACAGGCACCAGTGGCAGCGGTGAAGATGATGCAAATGGATGTTGGGAGCTAAGCCTGGGACAACCCAAGAGGAAGGCTGAAGAGAGGGTAGAGCAGGATTTAGGGTTGGCAGTGGCACAGATAAAATATCCAAGACAAAATACATTTGGGAAAGTTAGCAGTACTCCGAGTATACTGCCATGTTTATGTGACTCTGTCAAAGACTGTAGAGGACTTTCTTAAGAAAGGTACAGTTTTTATTAACCCATACCGATTATTTTCCTGCTTCATTTTTTTCCTCAGTATGATCTTTAGAATTGGAAACCGAGATGTTGAAATGCCAGCATTTTTCTGTAGTCAATGCAAAACAGCTCTGCCACATTCCTTGAAGCTGCAGAACCCATAACCTGTCAGGTTCACGCACATTTAACGGGCATTGTATGGAGGCTTCTCTCAGTGGCTCTAGGACTGAGCAAAGCAAAGAATTCTAAGAAAAACTAACAGACACAGGATCGAGTTGCTACTACATGCAAAGATGCCACAAGAAATAACCATGTTATGATTACAGAACAGGAACTGTTCTTCCAGGCATATTTTAAATTTAAAGAGATAAAATGTTAGTCCCTCCAAACTAGTGCTCATAAATTGTGTGTATGTTTGGGATATTACAGTTACCAGCCATTTGCTGCTTATAAGGCCTACTAGTCAAGAAACAGAAAAAAGATGCAAAGTAAGCGAATGTTCCTTAAACATCAATCAAATAGGACATCCATTTTAGGCACTACTCCCTCCTGGGTTTATGCCCTTCTGTAGGATGAGATCAGCACTGCAGCACATGCTTTCTTGCCAGGATATAGTGCACATGAAACCAGAGATGAAAAACAAATGGAGGGGAGGGGGAAAAAAAATAAAAAAATAATCAATAACCACTTTGAATTATTCATCTCCATGAAGTAGGAATAAAAATGCAAGCAAATTCCATCTTTAGAACAGTGATCCCAGGAGAAATCTCTTTATAGGAGTCAAACTGTCTAACACAGATTTTCCTGCAGAATCATTAGTACTCAGTAAAATTTTGGAGGCACAGAGATAGGATTAGGTCAAACCCAGGCCATTCACCTAGCTGAAGGCAAAGTAACATTGTGAATACCCATAATCAATTTCCACAATGGCTACTGTCAAAAAGAAGGCAGACAGAATCCAGAACAGGTCTGTTTACAAAAATATGAGTAAGACTACTGAGGACGGGTCATCTGAAAGAAAAAAATATGGCTCTGTCCTATTTTGTTGTTTAGGCATTTTTTTTTTCCTCTTTCTTTTTTTTTAAGCCATGAGAAATTGAAGTGTCATCCAGCTTGTCTGTCCTAGAAGGTTCTGCAGATAAAGACCAGTATCTGTTTTAAATGGATTCAAAATGCATTCCACCAAATCCATTTAACAGAGGACCGAGAAGTCAAAGTCATTGAGTTATGCCCAAGGTACTACCTCAAAGACAGACCAGTGTAGACTTAGTATTTCTTTAAAAAAAAAAACACAACAACAAAAAAATGACACCAAGAAGATACCTACAGGACACAAAGTACTACAAAAAAACCCACAAAACCGAACAAAACAAAAAAATATGCTTCTTTTATTCTGTAAGCTCAAAAAAGGTCCAACCCTTCCCCAACAATCTCATCATTATTTTCCTTTTCTATGAAATTAAAGGGTTCATCTCCTCTCAAGGTCCATTCAAACAGATCCTGGCACCTCCAGCCTGCATATACGAAAAGCAGTACAGCAGAACCGGTTCAGCATGATGCACTACCTCTACTCTCCTTGAAGGATTCAGAAGACCGTTCCAGGACAAACCCACTTACTTGTTGCTCTTTGCTTCCATATACGCTTCAAGAATTTGAATTCCATGAACTGCCATCAACATCTAACCACAATGTCTGGTTTTAGAAGCAAGAGTAATAATTTACTAGGGCAAGTTCTAACTTTAGAAAAGCTCCCAGTGAATTCACGACTGCAGTGATTTCAACTCTAGGAGCTTTGATTTAAGAAACTCACAAAATCAGGAAGTCGGTTATCTGTGGAGATAAAACTCAGAAAACTAAGGACAAACCACACCAAGCATTATTTTTGTCTGTGTTTTGTATAAGGACTATTTTTTCAGTAGAAAATAACTATATCAGTTTATTTCTAGTTAATCAACACAATCTGGTTTGTGAAGACTTACTCTCGAGTAAGTATGCCTGCATCAGGAATTCTACTGCTAGCATTGCACTGGCAGTTTGGCTAGTAGGTTTCCCATCACGCCAGCCCTAAACAATGACCACAGAAAGGAGCGGGGTGGAGCACAACAGTTACGTGTATTCCCTGGGTTTCCTATCATGGCAGTGTCTTACTACCTCTCTGCAGCAAGTGAGCCCCACAGGTAACACCTATTTGGTTGTGCTGAACTTTTTCCTTTAATAAACACATATGCCTGCAGTACTCCATTTAGAGGCAGCAGGTGAAAGAATCATACTTACATGCCAAACAAGAAATGAGCTTGTGGTGACCACTGGACCATGTGGGAACTCTTACATTACCAAATTTAGCCTCCAAGAAACCACATCTGCATGTGTCATTTTCATGCGTGCAGCACAGTCCCCGTTCCCCATGAAGTTTTTTCATTACAAGTTATACCCTGCAATTTTAGGAGCCATCCTATCCCTGAACTCAGGTCATCGGCCATCCTGAAGCAACAATCAAGATCTGGACTATGACTCATGGTTCTATGGGTTCAGGCAGCCAAGGGCAGGTCTGATGCATTTGCATTGTCAGGCAGAAGGAAAGAAAACAGTTCCACTTTCTAGAAGACTGTTAGTTTATTATATTGGTAAGGTTAAAATCAGTTTTAAATGATGGCCAGCTTTCAAGATATTTCTAGGGGTATCTCCTAACTTGTTATCAAGGAACCGATTACCTGCAAGAAAATATACTAATTGTTAACTGAAACTCATGATTAGTACCAAAATCATTGATCTGTCTACTTGACTAGACACACTAGAGACAAGACCAGGAAATTTACACCATACTTCTACAATGTTGGTTATATTTTAGAAAACAGTAGCTTCACAGCTGAGAACAGCACACATGAGCTCAGCTCGGTGTAGAGAGGTAGCTGTGGATGTATTGCAGGCTATTGAGGTTTTTTTGTTGGGTTTGGGGGTTTTTTGGCCTAGGGTTTTAATTTTTGAAAGGCAGATTCTAAGATTCTAAAACTGAAGAGATCCTAACACAGTTACAAGCATTGTTTGAGGTCAAAACACCCAAAATTGTACAACAGAATGCATTATGAGGTGAGAAGACAGCTGCAGGTAGCAACAATTCTTCCAGAAGAGAACTCAGACCTAGTAGATACAGGCAGAATGCAATATAGTGGCTAGAAGCCACAATAAACAAATTTAACCTAGAAGGGAGGGCACAGTTTTAACCACAGGTAATTAACCACTGAAACTAATTACCCGTTGTTAATAGCAGACTACTTGCAACCTGATGCATTCAAATAAACAATGCCTCACCTTAAAAAGTCTGTATAACACAAAAATCATAACACTCCCCAAAAAACCAAACACAAACTATAGTTATAACATTTGTTCGGTTTAAAATAAAAACAGGAGACTGTCTTCAGGCAGTGAATTTTGTTTCTTTGCAGTGCTCTTAGTTTTCCAAAGGCTGAATGCAGGAATTGACTCATTTATTCCGTTACTGCTTCATACAGGCTAGCAGGACAACAGGTTGCCCAGAGAGGTGGTGGAGGCCCCATCCCTGGAGACATTCAAGGCCAGGCTTGATGAGGCTCTGAGCAACCTGATCTAGTTAAAGATGTCCCTGCTCGCTGCAGGGGGGTTGGACTAGATGGCCTTTAAAGGTCACTTGCAACCCAACACATTCTGTGATTCTATGATAAAGCAAAAACTAAAAAAATTACAGATGGAATAGGGATCTGGTGTAGATCCTCTGCAGTAGCACATCCACCCAAGCAAGGAATCGGGAAAAGTTGATTGCTTTCGCACACATTCCTCTGAAGTTTCTAAATGAAGCAGCAAGGCATTCCAATACACAGACTAGAGCAAAAACAAGCTGGTACTTCATAAGAAAAATGCCTCTAGACACAAGCCCTTAGTGATCCCTGTTAACTTCATCTCATAATTCATGATTTTCTAGCACAAAGACTATTATAATTTCTCAGTATCAAATAGAAAGCCTGTCATCTCAGATTCCCTAGGAAAGAAGCAACACCAGATCAGGAAAGGAAAACAGTGCCTCCAGTCTGCAATTTTGAGTTCTTACAGAGGGAGTAAAGAGGCTTGTGTTCTAGCAAAGCCATGGTTAACAGGGCAAGACAAAATCCTGGAGCAGAGCCAGTCAGGCTGAGAGACATCTGTTTTCTAAGGAGGTAGGAATTATGGCATTAAAATTACAATAGCACATGACAACAATTAATCTCACTGCAAAATAGGATTAACAGGCTCCTTCCACAGTGTTTTTCACCCTTCTGAATCTGCACCTAGTGGAAGAATTTAGTTCCTGAAATAGCAGCTAAAGTCCCAGGCGTGATCCCTTGGGGGAACTCCAATGGGCTCCTTTGCCCGAGCTGGAGGCAGCAGGACTGTGTTGTCCTCACACATGCAGAGGTGGCACCAGCTCCAGGGTGCATCTGCGCCTCCTGCACCTGCACAGGAGGCCAATGGCTGGCCCCATTCCCTGGCACCAGCACTTGGATGTCACCAGCTGCTCTGCAACAGAGCTGCGAGACAGTAGGCATCTGTGGGCTCTCGGGGAAGGGGCTTTCCCTCACCTTGTGAAACCACCATGGGAAGTGCTGCAGGACCAACGGCTAACCCGTCCCAGATGCCTCCATGGGCTCTTGCACGGTCACAGCTCAGCCCCAGATGCGTGGCCCCAGACAGCAGCCGGCACTCGAGCACCCCAAGACACTTACCTCCAAGTTGGGTAAACAGGAATTGAGAGCAGCTGGTCGGGGACTCCCTCCTCGAGCCCACGCAAATACTTGGGACTCTTTAAAAGCAAAGGAAGAGAGCTGGGGAACTGCACTCATAGCAGGGTAGAGGGAGGGAAACAAACCAAGAAATCTGTCAGAAAATTACACACAGCTGTTGGAACTGTCACGTGTTAAAGATTATTTTCCTACTTAATCCTCCTTCCCCTTTGCTCATCTTGTTTGTCTTAGCAAGGTCCAGTTGACAAAGACTGGAAAGCTACTCTAAGCCACTGAAGCCAGGGACACTAGAGGAGAAAAGTGTCCAGAGCCACAGTGAAATAATGACACCCTAATGATACATTAACAAGGCTTTTGTTACCAATCTCTGGATATGACTGGTTCTAGAACGTCGCCCAAAGCTTGTATTAGCTCATAATGAGTATCTCTAGTTTCAACATTTCTGCTAAAACGTGGAACAACATGAAGACTCCAAAAGAAGTGTCTTTTAGAACTAGTCCTATTGAGGAGGTCACTCTGTCACTGCAGCTGCTGTGCTTACAACGCACATGGCCACCAAGAGAATGCTGCCTTTGTCAAGTTAAAGAAATGTCACTGTCACACACAAAAAAGAAAAAAACCAAAACCAAAACTCAAACACACACCAAATCCCTAACCCACCCACCCCCAAGTTATTCTGTGTGCAACCACTGTAATGGACAACATTAAATAGTTATCAGAGCACTGTTTAAAAAACTGTTCTGCATCTGTTACCCAGTGACTGAAAGCTGCTAGTTTTATAAGATTGAGAAAATGGTGAATTCAACAGCCTTTGCTGTTTTTTCTGCTGGCATTGAGTGGAAGCACGTGCCCAATTTTTTTTTGTTGTTGTTTTTAACTGGTTCACTCAGGGCTATCAAACACTTATTTAAAAAAAAAGACAAACAGCTTATCAAAAAAGGAGACATAAGAGAATAAGGCCAGCTAGTCAATGAAAGAAGTGAAAACGCTATTCTAGGCAAAAAATAGAAAGAATTAAAATGGGTTACACACTAAAAAATGGCAGGTGTCTGCTAAGGAAAAAAAAATATCTTACGTAAGGTGCTAAAAACAGCGTGTGCAACCCTTGAAATGCCTGACTTGTCAGAACAATGGAACTGGTTGTTCACCAAGGTCACAAGAGACGCTGCTCCACGTACTCAAACGCTGAGTCCCAGCAGCCACATCAGCTTTCCCGACCCTGGCCAGCCATGCTCTGACCGCAGCCAAATTTTATGGAAGGCAGTCAGATTCCAGGGGATGCTGAAGTCTGGAGCACAGGTAGGAAGGTTTATTTTGTGGTGATGTCACTCATGAATGACAGCAAAGAATGAGAATTGAAAATCTTATAGTTATTTTCAAGAAGTCATATATAAGTACTCTACCGTAAATAGGATCCACAATTATAGACAGGCAGTAACACTGAGTATTCATTAAAATAGGGACTCCAGTATTTTGCTAAAGTTCTTATGCGACTGACCTTGTCCAGGGGCGATGCGTTTTTTCCATTCTTTAGAAGTACAGCTTCATGAACTGTATTATCTTTATAAGGGTGAAAGATGATCTAGGATAGCACTGCATGCTGTTGCTGCTCGTGAAGATAACGCAGTGTTGTGTCTATCAATTCAGCTTTAGCTTAGATAATCAAAATGATTAAGAGGTTTGAACAGCGGCATTATCATAAGAGTCTTAAAAGTCCAGAACTCTTCAATTTAGAAAGGAGCTTAGAAAAAAAAAAAGTGAGGGACCTGTGAGGAGGAAAAAGGACAATCAAAAGCAGTTAGGCTCACGTACTTCCCTGAACTGCATCTCTTGTTGCTACTTCTGGAAACAGAATATTGGGCTAGATAGACCACTTTCCTGATTCACTGAGGCATTTCCTTTTGTCTTATTCAGTTTTTAAAAGCTGAACAGAATTTTCACCTTACTATGCAGCAGAACAGAACCAGAGCATCTGTGAAAAAAATTTTCTTTCATAGAAATGATGCTTCACAAGAGTAGATCCAATATGATTTTACTGAAGCCTCAGCAGTTTCAGATTTGTAACACATACACAGAAACGTCAGTTGCAGAGGGTTGGTTTAATGCTTACATTAATTTTGGAGGGAGAGAAGCACCATTTGCCCCTTTGGTCAGTAATCAACATTTGGACAGAACAGCATGAAAGCAAGAAACTGATGTTAAATTAACCTCTGCTTAGCTGAAGTGCAAGATAGCTAATTGGAGCTCTGGTTTCTTATCCTCACCAAATAGCTTTTTGGGTATCACAGGCAGAACCATGTGTGCGCGTTATGAACAAAGGAATATTTTGAAATACACAAAAGGAAAACAAAGATTAATCCTGTTAACTTCCTAGTGTGGCCCACCAAAGAAGGTTCAGTATGCTGGCTTCAAATACATAAAATGCAGCCCAATATTATCAAAAAGAACTCTGAACATATGTAGTTTCCAGAGGAGCTCTCTTGGCATTAAAAAGTTCTGTTAAAGATGGTAAAATCAGCACATTGAAATAAAGTTTTATATATGATCTTACAAGTTTTTGCTTTTGTGCTATCTCTTGTTTTAAAACAGCCTTGCAAGTCAAATAGAGCCAGAAATATTCAGTAAATATTTCTGTTATGTATTTGGTATAAATGAAGAATATATTTTAGAGACAATGAAGTTATTTGTGTTTTAACAGTAACGGTGGTGGGAGATTGCAGCAATCAGACTACATCTATACAAACAGATAATTTCTGTACAAGATCCAAGAGATTGACTAAGAAGCTTTCAGCTTCCAATCTGAGCTCCAGTGCTCTGGCATTTAAGTCCGAAAAGACTGGAAAACCCATCAGCAGTAAAAATTCAAACAGAATACAAAATGAATGCCAATCAGCATGGCATTACAGAAAATATGACCCTACTTCTTAATAAAAACCAAATAAGCTTGTCAAAATCTCAAAGGTTGTATCGATATAGCGTAATTATCATTTCATAAGGCATGTCATATAGCCTACACCAGGACTTGTGCTGTTCACCCTATTCATAAACAACCTGAAAAGGAAGAAAGCAGACTGGTGGCAAAGCTTATGCATAATACCAAGTTATTAGCATGGCTGAGGATGAACTACTGAGGGAGACTTCACAATGCTGAGTTTCATTTACCATTTTATTTATCAGTGTAAATCACACTTAAAATGACACTAGAGTAACTAGGGCTAACTACTACCACTAGGGAGAGATCTTGAGGTTATGATAGTCTTAGCTCTATTCAGGAGTCAGCTCCCTGCTCAGCAGCAGTCAGAAAGTGAATAGATATGTTAGAAATGAGAAAAAAATACTGTGATACTGTATAAATACGTAGCTCTACCCCACTTTGAACACTACACACTTCTGATCCCAGCATCTCAAAGAGGTAGATCTGGAAGACATTAATAAAACAAGAAAAATAAAAGGTATGGAATAGCTTCCCTATAAGGAACCATTAGGTAAACCAGGCCTCTTCAACCTGAAGAAATAATGAGAAGGCAAATATGCCAAACCTATAACACAACTAGACTAGACAGGAATTGTCCAGTGTAGGAAGGTAGATCCAAAAGAGAAGAGACAGGAATGAGAATCCAAGGCAATGAGAAGAGGTTGCAGATTTCTTCCGGCAACATATCACTGAACTGTTCTACTCCTCGCCAGATTTTTTTTTTTTACTTCTAGTAGGGAAAGACTGAAAAACATTGTGGAAGTTGAAGAGTGCTGAGTGTTACTAAACACACAGAAAATATAGCTCTCCATCAGCTGGAAAGAGATATGAGCTAGGACAGTACAAGGAGGAAGTATTTTATGCGCTCATCTTACACTATTGCCCACGCATCCATTTTTTGTCACTGTGCTGGGTGCACCTTTTGCTTGAACCCGTACAACTACCTACCCTGACCTACAGCATCCTTACAGAATGCATATTCTTACAGAACACCCAAGTAACTGATTAAAGGATGTCTAACTGGTGGTGCCTGCAAGTCCCACAGAGCCAATCTTTAAAGCTGTTTGTGACAAAAGTCAGCTGAAAAGAGTAACCCTTGGGATTGCTGCAGCCACACCGTAGCAACAAGAAACACAGGCTGCACTTACAGCATGGGAAACTGTATTTTGGGAGGCTGCAGTTCACCGAATCTTTGAGGTCACACTCAGCATTGTTACTATGAGACCAAATACAGCCCTCAAACACGTAAGGAAAAAGCACAGAAGGTGACAAGTGCTTGCTTTTATATTTCTCTGGTCAGAAGTATGTTGGCAGACAAATGGTGCAGGAAAGTTAATTGCTCGAGGACTAGAAGTCACATCTAAAAGTCCAAAAGAACCATTATTGCATCTGTGAAAAAAAACAGTATTAACCACTGACTTTTTTACTACCTAAACATGCAAATTTAGGAAATAGCAGGCCCTTCACTAACATCCAAGAGCTGAACAAAATCCATCACTGGATGATCTATGTTACAGCAGTCTCTCTAGGAAGAGGCCACAGCTGTGGGGAACACACGTTTTCACTGTAATATAATTTTCACAAGCAATTGGTCTAGAACGGCTTTTGCTTGAACACACAAACTTGTCATCTGCACAATCTGGGAGCTATAATTTGAATAAACAAGGCAGGGTTTTTTTACTGCCATGCACTTGAGATTGATCACTGAAAACTAGCTAAGCAGTGTAGTGGAAAAAACTATATGGCACAAACTGACACTCAGAGCCATTCCAAGTTCCATGAAGATGAGTCACTTGTACAAGTAAAAACATTAATGTATGAGATATTTGTTACTGTAAAAGGAGGATCAAATTCAGACTTTGAGACTAAGATGTTCATAGTGGACTCGTGCATTTGCCTTTGCTTCTTAGCAGGTTTGTAACCTCACACAACCTTATTTGTGCCACTAGTAAAACTCCTTGTTCTTTAACTGTTGCAAAGTTAAATTCTTAGAAGTACAGAACAGCCCAGGTTGGGAGGGACCTCAAAAGGTCACCTGGTCCAACTTTTCATGGGAAAAGGAGCATACATGATATCATCCAGCACCCTGTCCAATCACATCTTGAAAACCTCTGATGATGCGGACTCTACCATGTCCCTGGGGAGGTTGTTCTGTGACTGTTCTCACAGTAAAAGAATTTCTTTCTTACCTTGAGTTGAAAGCTCTCCCAATGCAACTTGCAGATATTGCCCCTTATGAACAGAAAGCCTCGATCCTCTTTGTAGCTGACCGTAAGTTCTAGAGAGGCAGTAAAAACAGATTCTTCTCCAAGCTTGAGTTAATAGCATTCCAGGAGTACTCATCCAAAAAAAGAGAGCTGCCTTCAGGAACTATAATGCAACTTTGCTACATCCTCAGCGGCCTGTGGCAGATATATCTGTAACCTCAATTGTCATTAAATGTAAAACAAAGGCATCAGTAGGATGTGGAGCATGTGTATTAGGTCGAATATGGAAGGCTTCAGAGCCTGAAGGCCATCTGCCTGCAAGGCAGCTCGTTATTAGACTGTTATACAAACCCTGCTGGCTTTCAGCACACAACATTAAGTTTGCAAAGAAACCTGCAAGCTAATACTTGGAAGTGTTTAATACTTCTGATAACCCTTTTACAGAGACAAGAAAAGTAGCTCATCAATGTTTCATTATTTCAAGCATTTGTTCCATCAAGCTCAACCTGAATGTTGTTCTTAATTGCTTGATTTTCAATTATGTCATTAGTTATTTATAAAAAGTTTTCTGAAGAGTACTACACAGTACAATGAGAGGAA
The DNA here is from genome assembly GCA_013396915.1 of Stercorarius parasiticus. NCBI lineage: Eukaryota > Metazoa > Chordata > Aves > Charadriiformes > Stercorariidae > Stercorarius > Stercorarius parasiticus. Next base: position 67,133 of record VWZL01006008.1, on the reverse strand, counting down.
AGATCACTGGGACGGCTGTTGAGCTACTTAAAATCCCCCAGTTGGGCTGAAAGTAGCTGCTAATATTTGTGTAGAGAACTGTTTTCAGAAAAAGCAGCCGTTTTCCCTGAGCATCAAAACCAACAGATATCAGAAAGCATAATTCCCTTGTGCTATGAAGTTATTTTGAGTTATTTTGAGCATTACACCTTGTACCACATCAATTTTTTTTTTGAAAGAGACAGTCCCTCTCAGCTGTAAGGAAATATTAACATCCAGCACAAGGAGACACTGTACATGATCTTAAACTACTGTGTCAGCCAGTGGCTATTTACAACTGTGCAAAAGTGGACATGGGGCTGCCCTTGCCATGTAAGAGCACACAAGCCTTCAGTAGTTCACCTTGAATTAGTTTGACACTTCTGTTCATTTTTCTCATCACATCACCCTCTCCCTCCTTCGGACCATTTACTAGCTTCCAGATTCTCCATAATACATACAAAGTTTGTCATGCAAGGTCTTCCACACAGCAAGAGTCCCATTGTTTGTGATACTCAGAAAAGAGCCAGCAAGTTCGTGTAGAAAAAAAGAAACCCCCCAAAAAAATCAACTTTCATGAGGTGCGTTAGGTATGACCACCTCACCATTACCAGCTCTGTCCACAGCTTTTCTCCTCTCATTTGTAGTACATTTGAGATTCACTTGTTCCTCATCATCTCTAAACAGACTAAAAACTTGTCAGGATAACTGTGCCCTCTCTGTTCCCACACAATATTGCAGTTACATTTTGATTTCGGCTTCAAACACTAAGCATTAACATAACACAAATACAGTTTGGAAATAACTACTGTAACCAAGTCAGAAATTGCAGGTAGGAAAGCCTTGGAATATTCTGTTAGACTGCTTTACTTAGTCATATTGTATTACCAGCCTTCATCTTTTGTTTATTGCCAGCGGTGTCAAACTTTTACTGGTTGTTACAAGTCTGTAGAGAAGCTTTTTGCATTAAATAGAAGGTCAAAGAACTACTTTGGCTTGAAAGTAACTGCTCTGCTCCAGCTGACTTTTCCCTAATCACAGAACACAAACATTAGCCATTAAAGGAATGATATTCTGAGATTAATGCACATCTGAAAATAATAGTTTTATCCTCCAGAGACACTGCTGAGCATACCAGTATGGAGGCACGCTCCCTCACACAAGCTACACTGGGATCTTTCAAGTAGTACGGAACCATAAAAACATTAACTGGAAGGGATTTCAGGAGATCCCTAGGACAGCCTTCTGCTCAGAGGAGCTAACACCAAGCTATGAATACTAAGAGGAAAATCAGTTGCAGCCATACTTCTCTATGCCCACAGCAGGAAAAAGAGGGCATCTACAGCGTATAGAGCTGAACAACTCCTACTGTTAAAAAGTTTCTAGTTCTATGTATGTCCATCTGGAGTAGAAGGGCAATGAACACACATCTTCATAAGGCTGTTACAGGATATACAAGTTGCAACAGAAGTTAAAAAATAAATTAGAAAGATTCTTAACCATGAAAGTAATCAGTATAGAATAGCTGCTCAAGCAGAGCCAGCATAGCTAAAAGAGCACTTGTTACGACTGCAGCTATCTTCCAAAGGGTATTATCTGCTGGTACATACAGAATTCAGTCAAGACTGTTCCCAGTTTACATCTAGACCTTCTTCTAGATTATATTATCAGTTGTGACCTGGCATTTCTCTGGTAGCAGTCTTTCACACATCCTCCCCCTACTCAAGATCCATCACCATCAAGTAAATCCTGGGATTATAGCATAACTCCTTAGTTTAAACCCTTCAGCATTCATCTGTAAGCTACACTATCTCCTGCTGCCATCTTCAGCTGTGTGGACTGTTATAATTTTCTGCAGCTCTAGACCGCTGCTTAGTACATTTTAAATTGTGGCCGTTATTCCCATGCTTATTCCTTTTGCTTCAGTATTCTTGAGTCCATGGACAGACCCTTTCTGAGGGATCATCGTGCTGCATTTCAAGATCCATGCTAACTGAATCAGTCAACAGGAACATGCAAGTACCTAGTTTGATGCAAACCTGCTCTCTAAACCTTCATAATCCCAAAACCTGTCTCTACCTGGCTGTTCTTGCCTCAAGTGCTGCCAGGGGACCTATTAGAGAAATTACATATGCCAGCTGTACAAACTCGCCACAAACCAAATAGCTATCTATAGCAACGGATCTGTTCCAAAGACCAATCCACGTTCCCTAGATTACCAGGCCAGAATATCTCACATCTATACCGCTGACCACACCAGAAGTAGGAACAGCTGAGATCCACCTATGCTTTTCCTTTCCAAAAAAAGTACTAGAGCTTTTGTGTAAATGCTGTGCAGAGTTAGCAGGAATGGGTAAATTCTGCAGATGTGTAAAGATAGGGAGGGGCTCTGAGGAAGAATGGCAGCATATCTTGTACCACATTAAGCTGCAAGCCTCCAATTCAGGATCAAGTCTCTACAGACAATTTCAACTCCATTAGTGAAATCAGCTGACCTAAAATGAGGTGAGTTTGCCCTACAAAGAGAGTCACCCCAAACTGTTTAATATGATTATGATCCTTAGTGATACCACAACATCCAAAAAGCAGCATGATAAGAGGTTTTAGCAGTATTAGCCGCTGCTAGCGGAAAGACTGCAATAGCTCTAAGTCACACTGTCTTTTCCTAAGGAAAAGAATCTCACCACCACCCACTTCTCTCCCTGACTCTCCTCAATCAGGCAGCTTACAGAGCTATTGAACTACTGAAAATATTACTTCTGTTACACAAACTGCCTCCATCATCTTCCAGAAAACAAGCGCATCTGGAAAGAGACTTGTCCAAATAGCTACATTGAACCATCTGGAAGCATAAGGATACCTTTATTGAACAGACCCACAGGACAAACTCACGCACAAAGGCAAGACCTGCTGAGGGCCTTAAAGACTTGTGTGTTTGGGGGATCCCCGTGTAAATAAGATGTGTAAGTTAGGACAGAAAACCCAACCTTTTCAGACAGTGCATCAGTCAAAGCTTGCCTGCGCTGCTCCAACTGACCAACACCATTAGCACTTCTGCAGCTGTTGCCCAAGTCGTAACTAACTCATCCAGCTACAATATAGTGCTGTTCATACTAACTGGGGTTAGGAATCCATGCCAGGAGTTACTTTTACAGCGGTACAGGAGAGCAGCCTCCTTCAGATTAGATTACTAAATTTGATAGAAAATAGCTTATTTGGCATATCGCTTTTGAAGAGATAACAGTATCTGGGAAATGTCTTACACTGCAAGACCTACACCTGCATAAACAAAACCTAATCTTGACTTGCAGCACCTCAAGAAGCCACAGATAGAGACTATTCTTCAATTTATCCTGCATCCATATTTGCTATAGGATGAACTACAATTGCACTCGACCCCAGGTAACAAACATTTGGCTGAAGAGACACAGGGACAGACTGGTCCAGGACAGGGCGCAGGCAAGTTCCTCCAGGAGAAGCTGGGAATTGTCCTAGAATACAGAGTGCATCCCATTGGCGTCTAAACTCTGTCACTGTTTCTCCACAGTGTTACCGAAGAACAGCAGCACCAGAATCTTAAGGAAGAATTTGACTGAGCCAAATCCAGAACTTTCTCCATCACACACTGGTTAATACACAGCAACACGTGAAATCCCTACATCAAGGGAGAGCATTAACATGTGTGTTTCTTCAGCTCTGCCAGATCCTGCAGATAGCTATGGCCACTTACAGTCTGCACTGTGGCACTAGAACCATTATGTAGAACGGAAAATGCATATCAGTTTCCCACTTTGCACTGTCAGAAAATAGAAGAGAGACTTACAGATCACAAACTTTTCTACTAAAGTGACAGGTCATTGTTCTGTTGCTTAGCTGAGAGACCAATATCTGTCAAATTAAAGCATGATTATAACAATTAATCTGTATTTCTAAGTAGATGAGAAAATTACTGCTACCAATCAGCAAGTTTATCAGTGAAGCATGCAAACAGACCATGGAATTGTTCATGTTACTGGAATCCTATTCATGCCTTAGCTCTTTCCTGAGCAAATATTGAACACTTCTTATCACATGCCTGTCTAATGCTAAGCACAATTGGGAAAACAGGTCAGGATCTTTACACCCTAGTGTGATAAAGCAAGGATTTTTCAGGTCCACTGATAGCACAGCACTTTATTAAACAGATTAATGTTAGCCTAGCCATTATCTTACAAATGCAATGTTAGCAATAAGAACCCAAGTCCTTAAGATTGCAATGGATGAATAGCAAGAACCTACAATCCTTTAGGCCACATGACTAATATCTCACATTTTCCAGATAATTAGGCCTGAGTGAAGAGACCACAGGAGGTTTCATGGAACCTTACAGGACTCTTACAGAAATAATTTCTGGGGAGGAGGTAGGTAGCATTTTTAAATGTTTAATAACCTATTTGCAGTTCTAGGGGAAAGCCTTCAGACAAGAGGACCTGCCATGCTTTACAGATGGTCATAGTCTAATTCAATTTCCTGCTTTACAGCCTGAATCAAGGTAATGCTTCAGGCTCCAGTTACATTGCTCCAGAGTTAGAGCTGTCCTGCCATACACAAATGGAGACATGGTTGCAAGATTAAGTCAGCTTTTAGGTCTTGTTCATCTACGGAACCACAAGGCCACAGCCATGACAGGAGGGGGACAGGCCTTCAAAAAAGGGATTCAGAAAGTCATTCAACTAGTCTTATACACTACTTGCAATATATTTTGTCAAAAAGTACATTCTAAAACACAAAAGGAAGAGATAGATAATAAACGGCTTACAAAGTAAAACTATGTTGTGCCACCTGAGTAAGGTACAGAAGACAGACAGGCAAATTATAACTTACTAGCTTAATAGGCTTTTAAACAGCACGTGTTTCTATGTACTCTATTCTCAGTGGTAAGATCTGTACTTTTAAGTTAAATTCCTTGCATCCACAGATCCTTAAGATAGTTTTTCCTCGTTAGTATTCATATCTGCAGAACCCTGGGCAAACAGCTCATTAATTAAATTTGACATTCTCAATCACAATCAGCTTTATTGTGTATTTTTTTCAAACTTAAAAGAAAGTTGAAAGTTAATGCTAATAAACCAAAAAGCTGACCTTTGACTTCTGAAGAAAACTGCGCCAGGTGTCGGGTCACAAAGAGTCTCAGTTGCTGATTCAGGTCACAGGAAAGAATGTTAATGTTCCAGGAACGAATTCCTGCCAAACAACAACAACAAAAAAAAGAATAGTGAGCTATTATTACATTTACTACAGAAACAGAAGTGGAGATAGAGAAGTTAACGGGACACACAAGGACCAGTGGTGCTCATCCAAAAGAGCATACTTAGGATGGAGAAAGTCTTCAGAAGCAGAGGGCCATAAGATGCTTACCCTCCATAAAACATCTATCCCTGAAGTACATGCAGGGAGCAAGCCTTCATTTAACTTGGGCTTTGCACAAGTAAAACCAACAAGCTACAGGGGGTTGAGGCTAAATAAATTACACCACTGCCTAAGCAAGCAATGCATGTTATGTTATGCAGCAAGTTATGTTAGTTCTACATCTTCTGCATTATCCAGCATTGGTCACTAGTCTACTGGAGGGTTAAGCTACTAAACAGCCCAGGGACACCAGCTTCTCTGCTCTTATAACTTGTGCATCCTCCAAGTCACAAAAGCCCCCCCCCAACTTGCTCTGCCTAATCACTCCTTCAAAGCCTGTGACCCCACTGAGACCCTCTGAGTTTGCTCTTTAATCTATATAATCTTGGTAAGCTAATCGCCTTCATATCACAGCAGGAAGCAGCATCTGCTCCCAGAGCAAGTGCCACCATGCCGTGCTGAGGAAGTCACCTTCAGTGTGAGCAGTTGCACATCCTGGATGACACCAAACACTACAGATCACACATCTTCACATCCCAGTAAGGAGCAGCCTCTCCTAGATAGTGTGATACTACGCTTCAGCACCATGAACAAAACCAGGATATCAGCATGAATCACTACTACAGCCTCTTGTGCTGCTGCCTGATGAAGTACAGGTGTTGAAGGCCAATGTCACAGACTTCTAAGGGTTAACTGAAACAAGAATTTCAGCCCCACTGTTTATTGATGGGGTCCTCACTGAGAGTTCTTCCACTGTCTTCTGGAGACATTTCCTCTCTTGCATAAAATATAAAGTTTTATTGCAGCTGATATCTGCCTTCTTTCAAGTGAAGCATGTTGATTTTTCACGGAGGTATCATTCCCAGTTACTGCAGTTCTAGTTCTCCAGCACAGTAACTCCACGTTGTGCAACAGCTTCTGCTGGCCACTAGTGGGAAAGAAGATCTTTTAGGATACAAACTCTGGCTTTCTACACGTAACCAAGATAGATAGTAATCATTGCATCACGCAGTTCAGTAGTCTCAAGGCCTGTAGAATCTATAGCAGCTCAAGAAAACTTTGTTCTTAGTTTCTTCTTCTGGTGATAGCTGACAGAGTAATATAGCTTATTTATTACCTGACAGTCTGCACTGCAAAGTCCACAAAAAACCCTCAGTAAACCCTCTGACCATCAAAGGGGGGGAATAAAACAACTTACCACCACATTCAGTGTCACAGAAGATCTATTCCTTTCAGTTTGGGCATGGGATAGGAACAAATTAGACATGTAATAAAAGACAGGAAGCAAGAAGGTGAATAAAATGTTTTAGTGTGCTATACTCTTGCAAAGCGTGATTGCTTAAACAAATGTCCAATATAAGTGCATCTTAATGCAGTACTGATGAGCATTCTGACCTGGACAGGAACAAGGTGGCACTCTGCAGGGCAAATCCTGCTGACTCTAGCTGCTGTGTCACTATCGTGGTGTCCTACTGCAGCAATAAATGCTATTTGAGGTACTGCTACATCCTCTAGGATGCAGAAAGAAGAGATCCTCTTTCAGAGCAAGGAAAGGGAAGAGTGAAATTATCATCTCACTCATCATCTTACTTGCAGCAGTTTATTCAACATTTTTTCCCCTCCAGGTAGTCTGAAGTTACTCCTAATCAATTTATCATCCCATGGCACAGGAGCCAGAACACTGTCCTTGCTGATTAGGATCCTCTCTACCTCCCGATACAAGAGTGCACGCTATAACATAATAAGGTTTCTAAATATTCATTGTCTTTGCATATGCATGGCTTAGGTAAGGTACCATGCAATTCATCAGTTTTCCGTCTCTTCCCTTATGCCCTTGCGAACTTTTTTGATTTCCTGCTGAGGTAATTGGCTTATAAGATTTGTCATTTCCCCCTAATACCAGACCTAGTCTTCCAGACATTGTTTCAAAGCTGGACAAAAGTCACACAGGAGCAGAAAAATAAGACCAGTATTTATTAGACAGCATTTTAGAATAAGCGTTATTCAAGCATCCCGCAGACACATAATGCCACTGCCTAAGAAGCACTACACATGGGAACAAGCAGGTTCCCATGATGTCCTGTATTCACTATTCCATTCTCCTGAACCAAGGTATAGGAAGAAGTCTGGGAAAGCACACTTTTTGAATCAGCCAGAGCAAGAGATTTATTCACTGAAAAATCTTTTTGTGGGTTTTTTTTGTTTTTTTTTTTCCTTTGGTTTTATGTTTGGTTGTTTGGGGTGGTTTTTTTAGCACAGACAGGGCGCCACAGGCAACAGAACAGAGACAAAACAAAATCTAGCTTTTTCATTCTTTAGAAAACCCTATCTAGATGTATATGTAACACTTAGGACCAACTTTGCTTGCCAACTTCATTTGCCAGTTTTGTTAATTTGTTGTCTGGGCTATAAGCCCCTTACCAAGTTACAGAAAAATGTTTCTCTGAAGGGCAGAAACATTTTGTTATTTACACAGCTTTGTTTCCTGAGGAAAGAAAATCATCTGCTCAGCAACCTGTTCTACCCTCACACAAACCTCACATAAGCACTCTCCAGCAAGCTATCACTTAAGAAACAGGAATCATGATACATGTACCATTTCCACATTTCTTGAACCCCCTGAATCAAGATTATAACTGTCTCCAACATTATAATATGCTCTCTGGTGACAGATCCTAAGACCCTGCTGTCACTTTAACTATGCTTACTTTTTATATCCATCTTTCAATTTGCAGATGCTGGTCCATTTCCAGAAGAGGTCATTCTCACGTTTCAGTGGGGAAGACTCCTCTATGACTTGCTGGAGGTCCTATTCCAAGTCAGTGACAGAGGAAAGTCCGAAATCCAAGTTCCTAGCTCCCTCAGCAGTTCACTTCCACTGTTAGTACCTTACCAATACTGCTTAAACGTCCCTCATGCAAAGTGTCTGCACTCAGAATTTCAGTAGGTTTCCAGTCAGACAAAACTAGCTATAGAACTTACTCCTGCTGTAGCAATTACCATTTATCTTGCAAAACTGGCATTTATTTTTTCTCTGCAATGGGAATTCCCAGGTTATTGGCATATAATCACAGAATCAAAGAGCAAAATTCATTAGTTCACAGTCTGATCTGTCACTATTTCAAAGAGTCAGAGAATGGATAAGGATGCAGGCTGGCACACCAGTTCAGTGAATTGCCAAGCAAAGATAATCCTCCTGTTGTGCAGAAAGCAGGAGTAGCCCCTCGAAGAGGAGCTTTCAGAGGCCAAATGGTCATAATCTGGAGTCCTCCTACTGAATAAAGCCATCCCTTGGAAAAGGGATCGAAACATTGCCCTCAAAGTAGCTGGTAAATGGCCTGCCAGCAAAGGTAGATGAAAGAGATGCTGAAGTGGAGAAATTGGACAAGATTTGACATCTCCACACCCATCCCCTCTCAAATTGCACTGTCCATCTGTTCCTCAGTACTGTTTATGCTTGAAAGGAAAAGATTCACACAAGTATCTCCAAATAACACAATCACAACTGTTGTCACCGGCATCTTTTAAACCAATATGTCTTGGAAATAGGGGGCGAAGGGGGAAGAATTGCATGCAAAGTCAAAGGGCTGTTACTCTATTTCTCAGAGGTGTACTAATCTGCTTATTAGAACAGGGATTCCCTCAATGTCCCGATGTAGCTGACAGCCTCTCCTTGCTTTTTCTTAGGAACCATCAGAAACCACCACAAAGCAAGAGCTACCATCTTGCCACCTCCTTCCCCCTCACTTTTATACAACACAGCATCTGGTAATACACAAAGACTCATTCATTGCCAAGGCCTCTGGGCGCTACCACAAAACAGACAACAAAGGAGCCAAGCATTAGGCAGCTGTGTGGCTCCTGGAGCAGTCCAGGCCACCACTGTGGCTCATCCCCCTCCGCCCCTGGCCCACAGGGCTGCTCCTCAGGCAGGGGGAGGCCGCAACACTGCAGGCCCATTTGCGGCCCTCACACTGCAGTGATGGGCCCAGCCAGGCAAACCCTCCGCTAATGAGACAGAAGCTCGGGGTATGAGGGAAATGAAAGATAATCCACTGACCCGCTCATAAAATAGAAACTTGAGGAAATCAGAACCATAAAACGTCTTCAAGCTTTAAGACCTCCAAACCCAGTGTTAGCCGCATTTCACTCATGCAAATAAAGGAGCGCTCAGGCGGACAGGGCTTAAGGCCCGACCGCCCGAGGGCACGACAGCGCGCGGGAGCGGGCCCGGCCGGGCGCCATCTGTCACCGGGCTCGTCCTCGACGGAGCTCAGGCCCCGGCAGCACCGCCCGCGCC
>VWZL01006008.1:46683-57048 GCA_013396915.1 Stercorarius parasiticus | reverse complement strand
TGCCGCGCAAGGCCCGGGCGGGCCCCGCGGAGCCCCGGCGCCAGGACACCCCGCTTCGCTTCAGCGCGGCGGCGGCCCCGGCGGGACGGCGGCTGCCGGTGAGCCCCAGCGGCCGCGGGGAGCGGGGCTGCGATCACTGCGTGGGCGGGCGACCACAGCCGGCCGTGGAGGGCCCGCCGGGGAGAGCCGGGAGCGGGGCCCAGCGTACCCTTCTGACCAGAGTGTGGGAGATGTGCCTAAACACAGAAATCCACCGGGATTTGTAAACGCCCGGTGTTCAGTTGTTGCAATATCCACAATAAATAATTACGCAATAAAATCACAGAAAACGGCGGTGCTAAAAGATGCCTGGGCTCAGTGTCACCGCTCGTGTCCCTTCACTCTCCTCTGCCACTTGGTAGCAAGCAGAACAGTCAGATCTTCGTCTCTTCCCGGGGGTTCTCCTTCCTGCCCAATTAAAGGCAAGTGTAATGGTCTGTAATGGTAAGTGATGAGATTCCCTAGATTCCGGAAACGTGAGATACAAGAACAATCTGGGTGAGCTTTGCTAGCCGCCGGCGCATGAGCTGTCGGCTGCTGCGTCGACAGCCCTTAAGGCCCCAGGTGGCCAGAGGGGGCCTGGGTCCAGGGCAAAGTCAATGTCACCGGCAGCCAGTTCCAGCCACATCTTCAGAGCACGTCAGTGCCGTGCGTGGGAACGCTGAGCAAGGTCAAAGTGTGAGATTTCTGCATGCTGGACAAGAGAGAGACACCAGAAAGGAGTTTCAGATAGAAAAATCCATGTCTTTTATGACAAAGGGAGATCCGTCCTGCGCTGATGGAGGAAGAGCAGGGTGGAGGAAAAGCAACCCAGCTATTGTAAACCAAGAGTCACGTCAGCAATAACCTGCAGTGTTCCTAAAGCGGTGTCAGGTTCTGTCCCCGGTGGTCTGCCAGGTTTCCACAGAGGAGAGCTGCGGTTTGGGAGGTTTGACGGACAGATAAACCGGGGTCCTGCCCTGTTGTGCTCCTTCCTACCCACCAGGCCCGCAGTGAGGACACTGCCGAAACCTCAGGAGGTTCGGGCAGTTGGATTTTGGCGAGCCTGTGTGAATCTATAGTGTCGTAAGACTCTGACAGAAGATAATCAGGAAAAAAGCCAATCACAGAAAGGGGGGAAAATCCAGAATGATTGTCTCTGCAGGCTACAGCTGACGTTGCTAGCTTACAGAGTTTTCTCAGATTTGGGTCTTTAATCAAAAGGTGCTCTAGCTCTCAACAGATAACTTAGGAGGTGATGCAATAGGTCTTTTTCACATTAAATTGTGGTGACACCACTGGCTACGATCTTTATGAAATAAATCTCATAAACAAAATTAGTGCATCAAAAGGGTTCAATTTATTTCTCTGTGTTGTAACTTGAATAGCAGCATCAATTTATTTTCTCTCAAGGGATTGCACTAAAGCAGGTAAATATGTGAATAAAGCAATAAACCTGCAAATAAACACCAGTGTACAATAAATTCTGTCATGAAACTAGGATTGTAGATCACGGAGGGAAAACATGATGACAAAACATGAAGATGAAAGACTTTCAGAGATTTTCATACCAGCTGGTAGAAGTGCCTTCTGTTTTCAGGTGGTTCAGTCCTAATACTTGCTGCTTATTTCTGACACGGAAGCTTTCCAGAGCTGCAGCTTTTCACTGCAGTGCAGAGATGCTCCTCCAGCTGGGATTCTGCCAAGGGGAAGAGAAACAGGAGACGCACAAACTGGAGTGAAAGCTCAGAAAGAACCCCCGAGCGTGGTTCTGTACCACAGAGACTGTAACCTCTGGGGAAGACTGTTTACAATTAAGAGATGCGTTTTCATGATGTGACCCATTTGCGTTCTTCTACTGTACCACCAAATGATGGAATAATGACATTTCTGTTGCTTTCTGATGTGAATCAGAGCTGTCTGTGGTCCCGGTAGAATTGGGGTGGCTTCCCTGCATAAGGCGGTGAAATGAGGGATTTCCAGCCTACCAAGTTCCTACTTTTCCCTGCAAATTAACACTCTGGATCCATATGATAGATCTGTATAGCAATTCTGGTGTAAGTTTCTGCTTTCATGCCCTGCAGCAGTAGCTGGCACCCCCACGAAATATCAAAAGCTGACTGGGCTGATCACAGGTATTAGAGTCCTGACAAATGTCAGAGTGAGAGGTGGCAAAAACAGATGAAAGGGTTACCTCTAAACAGTGAAGGATGACGAATCACGGGTAAATGACCATTCTAAAAATGGATTTAGAAAGTAGGCTCAAAAGAACGTAAAAAGGATCTTCATAACATCACGGGAAGAACAATCCACACAATTTCAGTTTCTCTCCTTTAGCCTGGAACGGTGACTTCCTGACCCCCAGCTAAAAACATCCGTATGAATAAATATACTTCCGGGAACCAGAGATCTACGGCAGTGTCTGAATGAGGATAACGCCTTTAACTGAGGTAAAGCATAATGTCATTTTGTCTGTGACGTTTCTAAGTGGCAGGGGAAAATAGGTGACTGCCTAAAGGGACTTTGTGCAGGCCTCGGCCTCCCCGTGGGGAGCAGAGCTGTCCTTACCTGCAGCAGCAGAACCCAATTCCATAATGCTCCCATGCAGGGACGGAGCCGCGCAGCCAAGGTAGTGTCACTCCCAGAATGTGTTGTAAGATACAGAAAGAGAGGGATAAGCCCTTAAGTTTGACCAAACCCCATATATTTTTGCTTCTGTTTAACCCCATGGGTGATTTATCAGAGTAGCGCTCCCATTCCTCCCACCGTTGTATTACAGAAGGTGTTGCCAGATGCCGAGTGTCTCCTGTGCAATGTGGAACAACCGCAGCTCTGATCAAGACTAGGATCTAAGGGCCTATGAAATTATCATGTATATTCGTTGTGCCATTTCCAGTGATCCAGAGCTTTGGAATTAAAGTAGATGTTTATCAGACCAAGAAAGGTACTAATGCGTACTGATGCAGCAATCCCTCTTTGAAGCCAAGGTGATTTTTAGTCAATTAAACATTAAATACAAAGTGGCCAGAATTCTTACCTGTTTGTTTCATCTTTCCTGATAGCTAAAATCAGTCAGAATAATGTAGCGGAAACAGCCAGGCAAAGCACAGGCATAAAAAATGAGCAGAAATGGAATATTGCTAGGGTTTTTTGCAGACTGAACCGAAGGGGTTGCCAGCAGCCCCGAACGTTCAGCGTTCCACTGCCACTGTGCAGACGTCTGCCACAGCATCCCTTGCTCAGCAAAGCCATGCAACAATTCTAAGATTTCTCCAGAAGGTGCAGAGAAACTATGTGATCCTGGCTTATAGTGAAATCGCTAGATTGCGGTCTTACACGGTGCATTTTGTGTTACTGAATGTTAGGAGTATTCAAAGGAAGTGATGTGCAAGTCGATAAGTAAAATGTACGCTTAAGAAGGAAGTTAATTTGCTGAGGCAGTCTTAGCCATGTAAGGCTCTCATGATTAAATACCTGTCCTTTTTTTGTTGCATTCATATGATGAACATTTTTGTGGTCGGTCTTTCACAAATCAAGAATACAGATACATTGCGTTAATGGTGAGAGCCTTTGGCTGAAGGCCACAGGAGAGCAACTAATTGCATTGTCATTCATGGCCGATGCCAGCCCCACCGTTCTCTTTCAGTGTTGTTCTGTTCCTGGAGGACACAGTCCCTGAGCACTGGTAAGTCATCAAAGAAACCACAAATCTGGTATGTTTGCACTGAAATGCACTGGCAACGAAAGGCTAAGTAAACCAACTTTAAAATTTATATATAAATATCTGGCTAAAATGAATGATGGAGGTGTATGTAGATATTAGAAACAGGGTTTAAGAACACACTAGGTACAAAAATGCTGTTTCACTCTGGGACTGATTTAGTGCATCAAGAGAAGCAGAGACCTCCACTTTCATGTCTCAAAAGGTAACACAAGCAAATTTGTTGTTTAAAAGTATTTATCCCACGGCACAGCTCACAGTAATGTCTCTAAATCCTGCAGTCATGAGTCCGTCTGTACATTATTATTCAAAACTATCTTAGCTTTCCTTTAACGTTTGATGGAATCACAGTGTCTGTTGCCTGTACATCACTCCTGGGTCAGCTTGGTGGAGCTTTAGGAAGTGTTTCCTCAGCATCCAGAATTTATCCTTCTCAACGAGATGGACGCAGGCGTCAGCAGGGCAGACACCACTGCACTGTTTGTACACGGCTGTGTTCTGGAAACCATTTAGTGTCACTGGGTCTGTAAATGAGAGACGGACGATGCTCGCATGTTCCAGACGGATACTGGGTAAAACCCTAAGCCTGCTGAAGCCCAGTAAGAACATACCGTGTACGTGGCACCCGTATCTTTGTCAGGTAGAGATCTAATGGCTACAGAACCTGTTTGAATTTCCATGTTATCATGCCAACAAAAAATGAAGTAATGCATCTGATAAATAAATATAATGTGCTTGTATCATTTAAAAAGCCTTCAAAAATTATTCCACCTGTTTTTTTGCTTTACCTTTTTTTAATTCTGGTGCTCTCTTGGCCCGGCTGTCTCTCATGCTGGAGGAATGACAGCCTTTGCAGATATCCATTCATTCCCTTTTCACTCTGTCCATGTTAAATCTAAAGGTCAAAGTTCCAGTTTGTGCTTGCTAGAAATTATTTCAGTAACTTCATCAGAGCATTACTTCTTACACTAGCAAAATCAAACAGGTATTTATTTTAAAACAGAGAGACTGTTGAGATTGAAAGGGATACAGAAATAATACAGACAATTCTCCAGAGGTGTTTCTGGCTTGGGGAAAAGCCACATTCTTACCAGGATGAGTTACAGTGTCTCACTCAACAGTACAAAGCAAAATCTTCACGAAAACTGGGCAGTTTTAGTAAGACTTAGCAGGCTGCAGAAATGGCTTTTGCCTCCCCAAAGCTTTGTGACTTCACTTTTGACTTTTTATCCTAAGCACAAGTGGTATGCTTTCGCTGGGTTTTTACTTCAGGTTGTAGCTGTTGTGTGATAAGAATATGGGTAAAAATACTACCATTACAGAAGAAAAGGAGAATGCTTTGCGGCAAGAACTGAATGACCTTGAGGACTACAAAAATGAAAACAGGATGAAATTTAATATGCAGAGAGAATGGTTGTGTATTTGGTGACTGAGAATAAGAATTTCTGTTAGCAGTTAGGCACTAATCACCTGAAAGTGATTGAGGAGCTTGCAGCCTTAGGTATTTTGGTTGCTCAAAAGCCAACTGACTTTACAGCATGATGGAGCTCCCCTCCCTGCTCCAGAATCTCTCCCCAGCTTTCCTGGAGCCCCTTTAGGGACTGGAAGGTCTCCCCGGAGCCTTCTCTTCTCCAGGCTGAACCCCCCCAGCTCTCTCAGCCTGTCCTCCCAGCAGAGGGGCTCCAGCCCTCCCAGCATCTCCGGGGCCTCCTCTGGCCCCGCTCCAACAGCTCCGTGTCCTTCTGCTGTTGGTGCCCCAGCGCTGGAAGCAGCACTGCAGGGGCTTTCTGGAGTTGCACGCTAAAGCAAGGGGTCCCCATCTTTTCGCAGCCAAACCTCATCTAAGAACCGGTATTTATTTAAAACCAGGGAGCTGTTAAGGACCACGGACACGTTACGGCGTCACGAACGAACCACCGCCCGGTGGAAGAGATTACCCCGGGAAAAGCCTCGGGGGCGGGGCCTGCCCCGCTCCCCAGTCCCGATCCCGATCCAGATCCCGGTCCCGGCCCCCGGCGAGGGGCGGGGAGAGGCGGGTCCCGGCCCGTCACCGCCCGCCTGATGTCACGGGGCGGCTCCGTCACCCCTGGCCCCGCTCGCCGGCCGAGAGCAGGTAAAGCCGCCCGCGGCCGCCCCGTCAGCTCTCCTCCGCCCGGCGGAGACCGACCTGGGACGCGGCCGGGGTGTGGCCTCGGTCCGGGAGTACCCGCGGGGTCGCCGCACTGACGGGGCCCGGGCCCGGTGGGAGCGCGGGGGCGAGGCGCTGGGCCGGGGTCTGGCCGGGGCCGGGGCTGCCCGCCCGCGGGCGGGGGATGTCGGCGGGCGAGGGCAGCGCTCCCTGGAGCGCGGCGCGTCGCGGTGCCGCCGGAGCCCGGGAGGTGCTCACTGCGTGCGTTTGTCCCCGGCGGGCAGAGCAGGGGTGGCGCGGGCAGAAACCCCCGGGGCGTCGTTAGGTGCGTCCGCCGTGCCCGGTACCGGGTGTGGTAACGCAGGGCAGTGCTCAAACCCGGATTTTCAGGGACAAGTAGCATCTTTGCTCCTTCAGCAAGTTTAGCTGCCTTGTTAGGTGTCTTAGTTCAGGCGTCTAATTCCCACTTGAAATCGGTGTCTGGGATTTGGTGCTTTTCACGTGAAAACCGTCCTGGTTTGAAGAGAGGGCTGGGGCTGCACGGAGAGACCGTGCGTTCGCAGGGGAAGAAATGAGCGTGAGCCCTCGCAGTCCTGCTATTTTGTTTGAAGGGAAAGGAAGCAAAGATTAATTTTGCTCTTTTATCCTCTTTCTTGACTCAATATGGCCACACCCTATTTGTAATTTATCATAAGACTCAGGAAAAAAGACAGTCTGCAAACTGAGGGGGATATTTAGATCAAAGGTTTGTATATTGTAAGAAAAGCAGGCTGCTTTTTTTCATAGCATAAAAAAAGATGGGAAAAAATTAGATTACAAACTTAACACCAAAAAAATGTACAATCAGGTTTAAAACTCAGATGCAGACTTGGCATTTTCTAGTTTGACTGCCTGGACTGAGCTCTCAATTTCCTCCTACCTAGGTTCATGCAAATGTATTGAATTGTAGAAAAATGGGAGTGGAAGGGAATCCTGGAGATGTTTAGTCCTGCTTCCTGTTTCAGACCAAGATCAACTTTGCCTGTTTGTTACTACTTCAAAGAAAAAAAAAGGCTTAACTGTTAAAGACTGCGTAATCTTCAGAGCTTAATTAGCCTTACTTTTTAAACATTTTTCCTTCTTTCTGTTGTGTCTTTAATTTGAACCTCTTTACAACTTATGTAAACAAATTTTGCAGTTGTCCTCTAAACTTCGAATGTGAAGAACAAATTATTTGCCGTCAACTTGTTTCTATTTGAAATGATAGCCAGTTCCTTTGCCACTTCTCACTAGACATAGTGCTCACCTCAGGCCTTGCAAGTGTAGAGCACAAGAGTTATTCCACACTTCTAACATACCTGCGTACTGTGCGCGAGTATAACACTTGCTGTTTGCACCTTTTCCTGTGTCAGCAGCGCAACACTGACTGGTGATTAGTTTGTCAGGCACGATGACCCCCAATGGCTTTATTTCACAGTGATGCCTTGTACCCCGGCAGCCCCATCCTGGAGTTGTGCAGTCAGTTCTTTCCTTCTGCAGAATATTGGTCTTACCTGCATTGTACTTTGTTTTTCAGACCATTTTTAAAAACTTTTCTTCAGCTACTTGCAGTCCCTCTCAGTTTCAGATTACGTGTGGGTTTAATAAGTGTACTCCTTATTTTGCGACCAAGGTGCTTAAAGAAAACAGTGGACGGAACAGGAATAGCACATTGATGTGTGGACCCTCACTTGTTTTGACATAGAGCTGATGATGCTTACTTTCTGGGGATGGATATTCAACAGGATTTTTTACTTACCTTACTGAAATTTCATCACAGCTATGCTTCCCTTGTTTGCTCATGAGAACCCCATCCAGATACTGCTCAAAGTCTCGCTATAGTAAAGTTGTTATTCTGCTGCTTTTTTTCTGTCCACAAGGCCTATTGCTCTGACATGAGAAGAAATCAGATGGATGTTGCGTGCTTTGTGTTTACAGATCCGTGTTGGCTGCTAACTCCTCTCCATGTTATCTCCTAGATACAAACTGGTAGTTTGTTTGATGATTTGTTATGAAAGGCTTCAAGGATTTGAAGGGCATTTTGAGAAAGGGTGACTGGCACATTTGCCACTTCTAGTCCTCAGATACCTCATTATCCTCCAGGAGTTTTGAAAAGTAACTGCTGACACTTCTAAGACAAGATCTTTTGGGAAGAAGTCTAGACTCAACAGTTTTTAAAACATGTGGCTTAGATAAGCCTCTTTAACCTGTTTCAGCCTTGTTTCAAGGCTGAAATCTTGCCCTTTGTTGTTGTTTAACTGAACTACCTCCCATTTTTGGATAACCTTTTCAGAGAAGAACAATAAATGCCTCTGCCTTTTTGACATTAGCCGCCCAGTAGCGTTCCCCCCGAACAGCAGCCCCACAGTTCTTGCCATTGTTGTTTTCCTGCCGGTGTGCCTATAGATCATTTTCTTGTTGCTCTTGGTATCTCTGGCCTTTTTAATTTTTGTCCTTGTATGCTTCTGCCTTTCTCTTATACTGATCCTTTAAGAAAGCTGATACAGTTCTGATTTGCTTGTTTCCTTTCCTCTGTTTTCTTGTCACACCTGAATCGAATCACCTTCTCCTATTACATTTCTTATCCTTTCTTTGCATTGATAGTTTGCACTTGTGCCTGCAGTAAAGAAACTGCCATCTCTTTGTAATGCTTTTTGTGCCTCCAGTTATCTGTTTATTGATGTCTGCTCCTCAAAATACATTGTTTTTCTGCTGTCTTTATTTTCTTCCCAAAGATACATTATGCATGGCCAATGTCTGTCCACTTGCACGTACTTCTTGTGTTATTATAAACACGAGCATTTTGTTTTTCCCTCCCCCCGCAGTTAGCTACTAACTGTATCTATTGTAAAAACACCTTCAGAGGAAAATCCAGAGTTTGAAGAAGGGCTTGGCTTCGGTAGGCATTTCAAATGCAGTAATGAGGAACCTGTACTCTCTAGAAGCTAATAAAGAAGAGGTGCTGGCAGGGTTGAAGTGTAAAAGATGACATGAGGAAGGATATAGCTGTTTAATGTTCTGTCAATAAGAAAAGGAGTTTATTCTTACATGCTTAAGGGGAAAACAGCAGCAAGCTTGGAAACCCACTAGTAAGTCCAGCAAGGATCGGTGGTGGAATACCATAAACTGGCTTAAAAAATTAGGGCTCTTGCTATACTTGTGTTTAGAACATGGCTTTACTTCCCGTTTTGTCAAAAAAAAAAAAAGGAATTTTATATTTTATTTGATTTTGAGAGTAAGCATAGAGGAAGACCATTTGGCATGCTTTCATTCTGATGGAAGCAGAATTCTGCTTGAAGGGAATTGAACAACTGCAAGAGCCCGTTCTAAAACCTCTGAGACATGTGAGGATCGTAGACTGACGACTCACGGTCTGAGTCCTGGGATAAAGCTTTCCGTTCCCTGGGATAAAACATTTTGTGGATGTGAAATCTGGCTTCTCCAGACGGCTAGCAAAAGCCTGTGAACGTCATCTTTCAGAAGAAGGAATTAGTGGTCACAGGCCTCGTGGTGTTCTTTGGCATTGGGGCACATTTCAGTCAATACCTGAAGTTGTAGGTATTTTTGAAACTAGTATACCAGAAAAACTTTTCAATAATACAGCTTGAAATGTGCTGAAAAA
The DNA here is from genome assembly GCA_013396915.1 of Stercorarius parasiticus. Taxonomy (NCBI): domain Eukaryota; kingdom Metazoa; phylum Chordata; class Aves; order Charadriiformes; family Stercorariidae; genus Stercorarius; species Stercorarius parasiticus. Next base: position 47,541 of record VWZL01006008.1, on the reverse strand, counting down.
GCACCTTATGGGAGCTGAACAACCTCCTGCTAAAGCATCCTTCCTGTGTAGTAACTGTAAACATTTACAGCTGGTTTAGTGTTCTTAACGTGCACGTGCAAACTTGGATTTCACATTACACACAAAAATTGTTGACACATACTTGTATTTAGTGTTTCTCTATGAAAAACCTTTTGTCCATAACTTTGCATAATAGTTTCTTCCAGACCAGGTATCATTTTTTCAGTCTTCTGTGTTTTTGGTTCTACAACAGGTTTTTAAATAAATAATATACAATTCTCATCTGTAAAAAAAGAGAACTTGCAAAAGCAGTTTTAAATTAGTCTATCCAAGCTAACTAGTTTCTAGGCAAAACCTTAATGCTGAAAGACAACAATACAGTCACAATTTGTGCACAAGACTTCTTCAGTAACTGCTGTTTGTTCAGTAACAAACACAGGGAAATTAATCAGATTTCACTTTCCTGCGATACCTAAAAATTGACATATGAGGCTGGGGTTTTCCGGGATAAACAGTTCAGTTTGGAGCTGGAGCCGGGGGGTGTTTTGTGCCTTTGATGGAAAGGGGGTTGGTGGGGCACCGCGCTGAGGCCCTCGGCCTGTCACCCCTCGCCCTCTGACCTCTCGCCCGTGACCCACTCGCCCTTTCGCCCCTCCGGGCCCGGCCCCTCTCCCCCGGAGAGGCCGCGCGGGCGTCNNNCGGGCGTCTCCCTTCGCCGACGGAGACGGGCCAGGGCCGCCGCCGTTACCGGTCCCGGTGCGGAGCCCGCTGCCGCCCCGCCCCGCGGCGCGCGCGCCGGCGTCTCCCTGGTAACGGCGGGGCGGGCGGGATGAGCGCCGCCAATCGGGGCGCTGCAAG
>VWZL01006008.1:0-46294 GCA_013396915.1 Stercorarius parasiticus | reverse complement strand
GCCGGCCCGCGCCGAGGGCGGGCTGCAACCATGGGCTGGGTGTGGGCTCGGGCGCTACGGCCCCTCGTAGGTGGCCCGGCCGGCGGCGGGGCGCGGTTCGGAGGGCCGGGGGGCGGCTGGTCGGGCTGGGGAGCGGTCGGCCGAGCGCAGGCCCGCGGGACAGAGGGCGGCCGCGGGAAGGCAGCCTGCGGGAGAGGCCAGGGCGAGGGGAACGCGTGTGTCTGTTGCAGCGCCCTTGGAAAGGCTGGAGAAAGAGGCGAAGGTGATATCGAGGACTGTGCCGCTTCGCCATGCGTGGAAGGTAACGTCTCCATTTCGGGTCTCATCCCGGGGCTGTGGCGTTCGGCTGCCTGGGTTATCTCACTAGGGGTAGCTGTGCCGGTTAGAACCGGTCAGAAATTGGTGTCTTTTCCCAGAAGTTGTTTTGGATGCTTTGGTGTTTGGGAAAAAAGTGGTGATTTCATATCATTGCTAACAAGGATCTTGGAGACAGGAAACAGCTTAGAAGAGGTGTTGATGCATTGTGACCATTAGCAGATGGAGCCTTTTTGTGGCAGAGTGAAGAATTGGCATAATGGTTGTTGTCATCAAAGGCCTTTCAGGCACAGGATGTGTATTATCAGGATTGTTTTCTCATCACAGAGTCCAAATCTGCTGCAGTACCTAATGGCATTACATAAGACCTTACTGATTAACACTGGTTTCTGAATTAATGGCCACTGTCCCTGTTCTGTTACTATATTTTTAATTAGTACAGCTGAGATCAGAGTCTGTTAGTTTATTCAGAGTTTCAGCAACAGCCTAAATACTTTTCTTGTTAGAGCGTGTATCTTTTGCCCTTGTAAAGTGATAGATGTTTCTTTGATTATTTTTTTATATTTTTCTTTGGTGTGTGTATATACGTATATAAGTTATGGATGTTTGGTGTTAGATACAGGCATGTCGCAGCTGCAGTTTGGAGCTCTAGAGCTCTCACAGAGCCAGGACTTTGAGAGTGACTTTGTGCCCAATGAAGGAGATGCCAGGCACCAGTTTCACTCTGGAGCTGCTGTCCCTTCTTCCACACTTGTGAAGAAAGCATCTGAAGACGGTATGTGAAAATGACCTTAGATGTCCTTTTGTTGCACTGTCAATTCTCTCCGGTTTCTTGAAATCATAGATGTTATGTTTCTTTGACAGGGAATACAGTATTAATAGTTTTCAGAAATGAGTTCACAGCTCGTTGGTAGTTGAAAAGAACTTTGCCTTCTCTTTTCTTTGGACTAGTTCCTTTGTTTTCCTGTAGCTGTCCATGTGCTGTCATTGATTCATGCACCTCTTTTTCCTAATTTATTTCCAGAATATTCAGGCAATCTCATAATTAATTCCCTCCCTGGTAAAAACCTCATCCTGTCCTTTTTTGTTGCTGTTATCGTTGGTAGTTCAAGATCAGGGTTTTTTTTCACTTAAAGCTTGTCTTGATATTTGTGTAATTTACAGAACTACGCTTTCTTCTCTTTGTATATTAATTCAGGTGACCTGAGTAACAAATATATTGGTTTTTTTCTCTGTCTTGCTAGAACTGCGTGGGGAGAGCATGGAAACTGCCTCCAGCACAGAAGCACATACTGCCTTGGAAGGCCAGCTAGAGAAGTCTGAAAGGTAAACCGGTCCATGTTCTTTGTAGGTCTGTTGCTGACATTCTGGAAGTTGATTTGTGTCTTTTTTGTACTAGATTTTTAGTTGTAGGAAGACTCAGGCTTCGAGGCAAAAGCGAAAAGTGAAGGGAAAGATGAAGTATTGCTGTGACCTTTTTGCAGCAGTGCAGACTAAGGAGTGCTTTTGCCATTCCTAGCTGAGAAAAGAGGTGGTGTCAAACTCTTACGCACAAAGATATCAATAGGTTTACGTTTCAGGGAGAGTACACTGGATAATAAAATATACTAATAAATTTCTTAAAGTTAAATGACTGGAATCTATTAAAATTAATAATTCAGTTTAAGTCATGGAAGTTATTGCAAACTAACTTAACCACTGCAGCATGGGCTTTGGTCTCACAGCAGAAATCTAGAGGCTAAGCGGTGCTATTCCAGGATGCTTTTGAGTATTTGCTATTGTAAGCTTTATAGTTGTAATTATTTTTAAATGTGAAACTTCAGTTTGTTGAAAACTCTCTATATATCTTTTATGCCAGATAGAATAATATTTAGCTCATCTTGTAATGTTATATTCTGTCGCAAATCGATATTAAAAAGGAGGTGAAACAAAATTCCTAGAAACCATGTTACATCAAAGTCAGTAGAACAATCTGCATGCTGTTTAAGCATCACTTAGATTGTTAGAAAACTTACAAAACAATTCTGAAAATGTAACTTGTCAGGCATGAACATGTTATTTTATCAGGAGAGAAGTCTGTTTCCCTTATTCTCTTTTTTCTTTTTTTTTTCTTTTTTTCTGAGGGATACACAAGTGAATACCTTTCATCTGTGCTGATAAATTTTCTTTACAATGTTGCAGTATTACTTCATACTTGGAGTTTTTCAGGTCAGTGACTGTGTCTTGCTTTTCCAGAACTCTACAGGAAGCAGAAGACCATACCAGGAAACAAATGCCTGTCTGTGATCCCACTGAAACTGAGAAATCCCTTGATTCTGGTCAAGAGGAGTCGGATATCTTGTCAAGTCAGGAAGAGATGTTTCCTGAGAATAATGCAACAGGTAGCAATAGACAAGCAGAGACAAAGTGTCCATCCCAGAGATCATCATAATCGTTATCCCTGCTTGATCTTTTTAGGCACGTAGTGTTTTAAAGTGTGGATAAATAGCGTAGGCAAATATTGTAGACTTTCTTATGCTGGGTAATTTTGGCAAAACATTCCACCTTACTCCTCTGAGTTGGCCTTCTTGTTTGGGATAGGACAGGATCCTGCAATGAAAATCTTTGTACCACAGTTTTGGTCAGTCTTTCTTGTCATTTAGGTTAATGTTCCTTCCCTGTAAGAGAAGAGATTACCTGAAATAGGGTCAGGAGAGAAGTCATCACTGTATGACTTGCTAGGAAGATGTCTGTGTCTGGTTTTGGTATCCACAACTGAAAGGCTAATAAAGAAATAGGAAGGTTCTTAACAATCTCTAGGCCTAGAAAATGAAGTTTTGAAAGGCAACTTTGTTACAGTTTATAGAGCATGAGCTAGATGAAGTCTCACTTTATGCTTTTTGTTTAGTTTTAATTTGTGCACAACCAGTATGATCTTGTGCATGAGCCCTCCGTATCCAGACGGTTTGGTAACAGCCTCCTACTCGCACTGAGTCAGTGGTCAACGCGAGGTGTCTTTTCTTGTAAGAACCTTGCCTGTATTTGCATTCCAGTGCTGGATCAAATGTGCTGATATCGGAGCCATTGGGGATTTTTCTTTTAAAATTCCCAAGTAGGAAGACCTGTACAGTCTGGCCTTATAAAAATCTGTTCTATAGGTACAAATCTTTTTCATCTTAACTATATTATGCTCACATTTCACATACTGAACCCTTGTGTGCAGTCCTTCTCCAACTCTGTGTGAAAAGCAGCTTGTCCTTGCCTACCTGAGAAGTAACTGTGCAGAGTGTCAGTATCATTCCTCAGAATTTTCTGATGAGCTTGGTTATTGGCCAAATTCCTAATCCCATTTCCTTTTGTTCAAAACCGCTGCAGGGAGCAGCTGTCCGATTACCAAGGTGGAAGAGGGAAGTTCTCTGGTGTGCACCCCTGCCCGCAGCCTGCAACTGCTGCAGCTCTCTGGACAGGGATCCCTTGTACAGGAAAGTCATTCCATGTAAGCAAAAAGTCCCCAAACTATTGTAATAGCTTAACTGCAATAGTGCATTTCCACCTTTCTTTTCTTTATTCTCAGATTTGTGCCTCATTTTAAGCAGTCAGTGTTTCAATTTTGCACCATGAGAGGAGCATGCCTTTATTTTGTGATGAAATGAACTCATGATGCCCATGTGGTCAATGGCCATTTCCCAAGTCCCTTGCTGGTGAACACCTGACATTCTCCTTTTATGACAAGGCTCCTGTTGTGGCAAGCTAGAGCTACAGTTGGGGAGAAGTTAATGCATTTTCTGGTGATGCATTCTCTTCTTTTCCATGTTCCTTTTTCTTGGTCTGCAGTGTCTCTTCGGGCCTAGTTATTCCTCCTCCTGTTGCCTTTGGATGCAATGCACTTGTCCCCAGCAGTCCTACTGAACAGGAGCAAGCAAAAGGTAAAATTTTCTGCATATGGGTCTGTGGTTGTGTTTCTGTGCCCTGTGGTTTAGTCTGAGCATGCAGCCTTTTCAAAATCTGCTAAAATTATATTTAAAGAGTAAAGCAGGACTGAGAACACTGGAAGAGTTAGGTGAAGAGAGATCTGTATTTGAGTCAGATGCTGATATGCTGTCGATGTTTTCCTGCATAGCTATCATACTAAAATTAGTACTGTCGCCTAGCTCTCCTTCACTTGAAAGATGGGAAGTACTTAGTATGGGGTACAAATTGCTGCGTGCAATTGTCCTTCTTTCCTAGGGACAAGCCATTCTTGCTACAGGCAGGCATCAGGTATCCGTATTAAGTATATGCTGTTAGGGCAATAGAAAGGACAGAGGAGGACTGCATCATAATAGTTATTTTACTGTAACTTGGATGACTTGCACAATATTTTAAAAAGTCTTCGTACGTTGTATGTGTTTATTCTAGAACACCATTCCAAAGAGGGATTGTTCTATGTGATACCTTGATTCTTATACATTTTCTCTAAGCACCCGTTTGCCATCAGGGATAAGATATCCATCTATGCAGACTTTTAATATGGTACAAAATCACCATTCTTTTCTGTGAGATTCCTGTCACAAAATATGAAATACTTTTAGAATAGATATTTTGTTAGTCAGGGTCTGAATTTGATTGCATTTTAATGAAGATAGCAAAATGGGTAACCTCGGAGAATTGTTTTTTTATAAATTTCAGGTGTCTCTTTCTAGTTGTAGAAGTTCTAGACCTGTAGCAAAATAGTTATATGAATTCTTAACAAAACACTTCCTTCCCCCCGCCCTCCCATTTTTAAGGATAGGGATGTTTTTGTTGATGATGCCTCCCCCTCCCCCCCCCAAAGAAAAAAAAAAAGAGGATTCAACCACTAAAGTATGAGAAAGTTGTATACACCACTGAAGACAAGTCTTTTAATAGAATGATGGAAACTTTAGGTACAACCAAGAATTTGCTAGTAATGTATTTTCTGCTCTTTCAAACCAGATGAACAGATGGATATATCTGTCCCTGCAGAAGGAAGAGAGCTGATGCAGAAGCAGAGAGGAGATACGCTAGTGGAGGTGGCCATCCCGTGTGTCCCATCAGGACCTCTTGTCCTGCCACAGGCTTCAACTCCAGTGTCCCAGAGTGCCCCGGCCTTCTTTCCTGGATCTGTACCTATACCATCACAACCAGAGTTCTCTCATGTAAGGGCTCCTGTAGATATCTTTTCAGAGGTTTTTATATGGCTGTTGCAGAAGATGTGTGTTTGAGTCAACCTCCGTGCTTCTGTGTTGAGCTTCCCTAATAAGCTGGATCTCATGAGCTTCCCTGTTCCCCCCAGTCGCAGTTCTATATTGATCATACTGTGTGTCAGTTTATCCTGCAGAGAAAATGTGGAACAGCTTAAGAGGGCATAGTGAGTTACTGAACATAATATTTGTTGTCTTTTTAATCTGTGCGAGAAGCCTTTTTTGTGCTGCTTTTTTTCCTTTCTCTCTTTGAAAGGCTACTGCTTTCTGATGCTGAACTGGGCATACTGCATCTCAAACTGTGTCATAAATTAGACTTTTATCAGGATAGACCTTAGCATCATTTGTCATGGAGAAAGTGAAGCTGTTTTGTAATGAATCATTTGTATTCTTCTACAAGGCTAGACTTCGTTTACTGCATTTTTCAAGTTGCTTATTCTTATTATCTGTTGTTTCCCTTGTGCTTTTTGATTCTGGAAGTTATTACTGTTGAAATGGTTTTAGCAGACAGTTGGTGGCTTTATAGTTTAATATTACAGATTTCATCAACTTCAGGCAGAAAATAGTAAGGTTGTACTAGAGACCACTAGTTGAAGCAGGGCTTCTCCTTAGTTGAAAGTGGCTTGCATGCTAATATAATAGATTCCTCCAGAGAATCTTCCAGAACCTTTTTGACTAAAAATAGCTACTAATTAGCAATACTTGACCTGTACTTCGTGATTTGGTAGTGTGAGAGGTGTACCAAGGATTCTGCCTGGCTTTGTCACAGAGGTACTAAAAAGTAATGGGTGGTGATAATTTTTCTCAGCACGAATGGGGCAATTATGACGTACACAAATGGAGGTGGGGGGGGAAGTTTGGAGGTTTTTTTATCTGTAGCTTTGTGCTGAGCTTGCTCTGCTCCATAATCCAGTGTAATGTTCTTGGAATAACAAATAAACAGTCCTACCCAGGATGCCCTGATGCTCCATGTCCCACTTTTTTCATTTTAGGATATCTTTATTCCAACTCAGAGCCCAGAGAAGAAGCCTGAAGGAGAAGAAAGTGCTGCTGCTTTAACCTGTTTATGCTTACCAGGAGATCTCTCTGATTCCACAGATGCTTTGTCAAAGATGCCTACAGGTGACTCCGCGTCACAGCCTCCTGAGTCCTGTAAGCTGATGCTTTCCGCAAGTGAATGTAGCCAGCCCACAAACACAAACCTCAGTTCAGGCTCTCTGAATATGGGCCAAGAGAGCGAAACCACACAGGTAGAGAGAGTTTCTGGATGCGAGGCCTCAGACTTGAGACTCTGTTCTGTGAAGAATGACAGCATAAAACTGAGTCTGGATGCAGGTGATCAAGCTCTCTCTGAAAATTGTGAAAAAGCAAAAAAGGACGATTTACAGACTGCAGGAAAGCCTGTAATGCAGTTAGTTAGTGCAGATGTAGCAGGAGATGCGTCATTACCTCCTACAGCTCATCAGGAGATTGAGTGTATTTCCGTAAGTCAGGCTGCTGCAGGTCAGTCTGGTCCGCCTGAGACTTTGTCATACGCTCAGGGTAGAGAAGCACAGTCTGAGGATTGTCCATTGGAAGAGACTTCTGAACCTGAGGCAGTTCCTGAGACTCAATGTGAAGAACAAGAAGAAAAAATGCAAGTAAGAGAGAAGCAAATAGATGAAGATGGGTGCCTTTCTCAGAGGCTTATTCTTGAAAGGGAAGTACAGTGTCATGAAGATATGGAAGTGGAATTTGCTGACGATTCTTGTAAAAATAGCAAAAAATTGTCTGATCAGGCCCAAGAATTAGAAAAGACTGGACCAGGGAGCCAGGGAAAAGAAGCTTCAAAAGGTTGTACTTTTGGCACTGGAGACGCAAATAGTATGGATAAACCGTCTTTTAAGGCTGCATTGGAAAACATGCCAAAGCTCGATGAAGTTTTATCTAAGCCTTCTGTAGAGGAGTTTCTGGAACAGCAGAACAATTTGTTTCCTAAGCTAAAGAGTGACATTCCATCAGAAGCGGTGGTGTGTGACAAAAAACATCCAGGTTGTTCAGAATTAGGACAGATAACGATAATAGGGAATCAGTCACCACTTCAAGAGAGAGGGGTTGACATGCTGGTGACTCAGCAGGAGAATCGGGTGCCAGAGAATGCGGAGGACACTGTTATGACGAGGAACCTGGAGCAAGAAGAGCAGATGCGGCCACCAGAGAAGACAACAGCTAAATCCCCCAGCCCTTCCAGTGGTAAGTGAATTTAGGTTAGTAGTTCACAGGTGTTATATTTTGAATAATGTCAAGGACAGCTGTGTACTATCCTCAGTGTTTTTAGGGAGCACTGATCTTGGATGCATGTTGAACAGCGTCTTCAGAGCAGCACTACAAGTTACTGTGTTACATACATAACATGCCTTTACTTTTTTCTCCTTTGTCACACTACTGCAGGTAAGAATGATAAGGTAATTCTTGTTCCTAACACTTGCTGTTTTATGGCAGAAATGCAGAGCAACTTTCAAACTTTAAGAACTCAGAATGTTGTGACTTTGTCAATGCTCAGGGATATTTGTAACGTTTCCCCTGCCCCTCCCCCCCCCGAAGCAGCAACAGTAGTGTCCTTGAAAGGAAAAGGGTGTGTGGTAATCTGTACTTTCCCTCTTGTAGGTCTCCTTACTTTTTTTTCTTTTTTTTCATTCTCAGAGGAGAATTTTCTTTGTGGGGGAGCACAGAGCAGCTTTGAGCTACATACAGCAAATTTATCTTGAGATTGTTTTAAAGTAGAATGGCTTTTCACTCGCGTGTAAGCTGTCGCTTGGCAGGTATTGTCATGATGCATTGAAATCCCTTAACATGCTGTTGTGTAGTTATACAAGAAATGTGGGATGCTATATCTGAGTTTTGTGGAGTTTTTGCCTCTTAGTTGGCTTCATTTTAAAACGGAGTTCTATACTCATCAAATGAGAAAGTGATAACAAAAGTTTTACTAGAGCTTCGTCTTGAACTGTACACATTTTTGAGAGCTACGTAGTCTTTCATTAAAACTGCAGGGAGTGAGAGTTTTCCCCTTCTTATGATGACGGTAGGTGACTTTCAGTCTGCTGAAGTTGGTGATTATGAAAGTTGAGGGTCTGAAAACAGTATTTGTCAATAGGTGATGGTTTTCTTTACATCTGCTGAACAGACCAGTATGTTAGTAGAGGTTTATTTAACTCTTTACACTGATTTGCTAGGTAATTTATGCTGTGTGAATTATCTAAGTCCTTCGGTGGGCTACAGTGGAAAATCAATAGAATTGTGCAGTGCTATGAGAATTAAATGAGATGTCTAGCTGGGAAGATGTTTATGAACCATCTGATAGATTCGGATTGACCAGTCTTGATTTTGATTTGTGGAACTTAGAAAATTGTGGGCTAGATAGAATGTCTCTTACCACACAATGGTCATGGTATTGTTATATAGCCCTATAGTCTGTTCTGCAGAGCTTTGTTCAAGTGATTATGTTTTCTAGTTTTTCCTTTTGCGAAATTAGTGTAAGATACACTGCTTAAAAAAAAAACCAAACATTTCCTAACACTCAGCCTTTTTTTTTTCCTTTATGTACTCTGTTAATAACCAGTCTGAATAATTTTCTATTCTTCGTCAGTGAAGGACATCCCTTATTTTCTCTGCCAGTTTATGTTTGGGATTTTTTTCGAGAGCTGTACATTTCTTCAAAACGTCTCACATCAGTCTCACGAGTCCAATATTTTTTATTACTGTTTTCTGAGCTACTTGTTTAATTTTTCCAGTTACAAACTGATCCTTACTGCCGGTTATGGCAGCTTTGGCTGTTTCTTCCTGAAAGCCTTTAGAGCTGGTTCTTATATGGTTCCCTCCCCTTTTCTTCAGTTCTTGTGACCTTGAACCGTGCTGACTTCTGGAACATGTGATCCTGTTTGGAAAGGTCAAAATGGCAGATTTCAGAAAGGAGCAAGATGAAGAGCTTTCTTCTTTATGTCTGAACAGAAGTAGGTGAGATGACTTTGAAGTGCTAGATGGAGACTTGGATGAAGAGGGATTGAGTGTAATACTTACGTGTGTTTTTAATACCAAATTTGCTGACGAGTTTGAGAAAGATAACCATTTAATAGTATGGAATTGGCTGGTGAGAAGAATCTCGAGACACTAAGAAATAGGATGAAGGTAGTGTCTTACATTGTAAGGTAAGAATTACAGGTAAATACTGACACCTGTAGAAGTTAGATTACAGCGAGGTGTGGAAAAGAGATTTGAATGCTTCTGCAGGTCATCAGTTTTGGAGAGACTTCCAGCAAAAGGTAATAGCAGTTTTCAAAATAGACTTTGCTAAAGTAATCTCTTGACCTATTTTAAAGCACAATAAAGTTCAAATTATTTTCAAGGAGTATGGATACTTGTAGCCACAGCTTTTTAATATCACTGACATCTGAGAACAACTTCTGCAATGGTTACTTTATTTTGAGCTAAGTATATGGTTTAGTCATGTAAAAATTCCCATACTTTAGGGATTCTGATATCTTCTTCGTTCATTAAAAACTCAATATGAATTAATCTGTATTGTTGAGCACTGCTTAATATACCAGCTGTTGTAGCAATTTAAACGATGTAACTTTTTTCTGAATGCGGTAGGACCAGTCAGACTTCTGGGAGCTTTTTTGGTTTTGCATTCTTTAACACCCCGTAGCTAGTGACCATCATGTTCTTTCAGAACGTTACAGCAAACTGCTTCATTGTTAAGCGTGAAAGTAGAGTGTTTCAGTTGGCCAAAAATGCAATGTGTGTGGTTTTGTTGTTGTTTTTCTGTTTTTTTTTTTTTTTTTAATTTAGAGTCTTTGTTGGCTTAGGGAACTGTTGCTAAACAAGTAATATGCTGGAGGCGATTCAGTGAGTTGTTTTGTCAATCAAGACGTTAGTGTCATCAATTTCAGATTTAAGTTCTTAGTTTGCCTTATTTATATGTGTCTAAACATTGTATCCAAAGCAACATTGTATCTAAAGTTTGGAGGCTGCCTCTCTTATGATATTTTCTTAGTGTTAGATTATTCTGTTGCCGCTTTTGTTGTTGGAGTGGGATTTTTTCAGTCTTTCCCATTCAGTGGCTGCAATAGGTCATTGTGCCTTTGTGATAACTCTGAGCTAAAGACTGAAAATCCTGGTCTCTGTGACCAGTACAGTTGCTCTCCAGTCAGAAGAGCAATTGTACTGCATCAATCCAACTTGGTATACAAGTTCCCCCAATACTGAATGGCAGATGCGTATGGCTGAATATAAGGGCAAAAATGCAGCGGGGAGATACTTCTGAAGTCTTTCACTCACCCCCAGGGAAAGTATGGTTTAGGAACATGCTGAGTCTTCGTTTTTTGATATCTTGGATAGGTGTGTTTTTCTCCCCCACCACGGAATTGCCGCGCATGGTTGTTTTTTTTTTTTTTGAACCTCTGTAAACTTTTAGGCTTCAAAGCTTCCTGTGGTAGGAAGTTTGTCAGCTTAGATTATATACTGGGTAAAAAACCAGCTCTGTGTCACCGGGTGTTAGTTTCATCTGATACCCCTAATTCTGAAAACTTTAAAATCTAAGAACTTTAATTTTATGTAGAAAATAGCACATGGCAAAAATGAAGGAACTTGTTATTAGTATCAGAAAATCTATTTCCCTTCTATTGAGTCTATTAGGGAGGTGCAAAGATTGCAGAAGCTCAAGTGTTATTTAACATGAGGTTGAACTGTGAAGTTTTAGATACAGTATTCTTAAGATACAGTCTTTTTCTAAGACTCTATGGAGTTTATAGAAGTTGTGGTTGTCCATGAAATCTTTTTTGTAGATTGTACCATTTTGTGCATACAAAGCCTTATTCAGAAAATTTTCTTTTTACTGGTAATATAAAATAAAGAAGAAACAGATAAGCAGTGCAGTTAACATAGTTATGATAAAGTTTAAACATACCAGGTTAAATAAAAAGTTAGTATTTATATTAGAATAATGAGGAGCTGTTGTTGTTTTTCTGTTTATCTTTTTAACATTGCCTCAGGCCTGGCTAGAGTGATGACTCTTAATCTGGAAGATTAAGTAAAGCTGTTGCTTATTTTCTTATTTTCTAATGGGGTCTTTTAGTTATATCACAGCTAGATAGCAATTACGTGTTGTAATTTTTGTCCTGTCTATTAAATAGTTGTGCTAGTGAGTTAAGAACAGAGCTAAGAAAGGGCGTTTAGAAAGAGAAAGCAAAAGTTCATAAATAGAAGGCATTGGGGTTCTTTGGGGTGGTGGTTTGGGGTTTTTTTCCCCCTCCCTTCTGTATGCGCAGGCTGTCCACGACTACTGGCCTCCTCTGCAGATGTTCATGTGGCTGAGAGCCACAGTGGATGTGCCACGTCCCTTGTAGAGCTAATGGGTAGGAGAGAAGAGGTAGAGCAGAGGGAGCTGCGCTTGAACTGCGAGAGCTGCAGGCTGGCCGTCCGTGTAGTAGCAGTGTGCAAGAAGTACCACAGTATGCAGAAAAGGCAGTGGGACTTATCGTTTCATCTAGAGGAGAAGAGGATGATATCTCTGCCTCACTTAGTTTGACTCGGAGTTGGGAGATTCCTTTGCCTCCTTCCTGTGCGAGGGTGCAGTTTTGTGCTATGCTGGTGGTTGCCATCTGCACTGTGCCAGAGACACCCAACTCTCCCTGTGAAAGGGTTACCCGAGAAAATGAAAGTTTTTATACCTTAGCATTAAGCAAACTTGAGAGAGACTACGTGGGCCAAAGACAGACCCAATCTTTTCATGCTGAAAGATAAAAGGAAATGTTTCAGGGTGATGGTATTAAGGACATAAGAAGAGTGTGTAGAGAGAATTAACCTTCTTTTGTTTTTACAACAGTTGATGCTGTTACGTGAAAGCAATTAAGCTTTCAGGCATACGCATTTTTTCAGGCCTTGTGAGTGTGAAAGCTTCTTTGCTTTCTCCAATGGTATCTGTTGGTTTAGTAACTAGATTACCTCTTATTAAAATGCAGGCAGATCATTTCATAAATTCTTTTGATCACTTGTTATTAGCCTGCTAAATGTGGATTTGTAGGCTAGAACGGATTGTGGTAGCTAAATCAATCAAAATTCAGTGGAGTTTCCAAAGACTTCAGTTTTTAAATAAAAGGCTTTTTAAATGGAGATCTCCTATAGGTCAAGACATGACAGGCATTCATAAGCTGTTTGTGAGGAATGGTAGTTGGCCTTTCGATATGTGGTGTACCCATGAAGGGTGAGTAACAATGCACTGTGAAATACCTCCCCACTCCAAGAATACACTGAAGTCCTTAGGTTGATCTCAAGGACACTGCAATTGCTGAACCGTATCTCTAAAACTTGTGACAGTCGGGCACGTAGTGGTTTTGAAAGCTTTCAGATGCACAGTAGATAGCTTTTCACTGGGTGGGGGTTTTTTTCGGTGAGGGTATTATGTCCTTGTCATGTATTTATGGCTTCATTTGCCACAAGGTAGTTGTGTAAATCATATGTCAGCGACTTGTGTAACTGAAGAATGATGCACTGCATCTGGCTGTAACTAAAAATTGTACGAATATCGAGCACTAGCTCTTCAAGTAACTTGAATTTGTGATCTCATGACCTTAACTAACAATTTTCCAATACTGTTTAGTTTTGGGTCTTTTCTTTTATACTTGCTTCTTAAAATTCAGGAGTTGTGTAAATTGTGACTCGCATTATTCAAGTAATATCTTGAAGGAAATCCAAAGAGCAAATACAGTTTTAGGAAAAAGGGGAAAAAGAAAGATAGTGACAAAAATTATGAAAACCTATTTTGACCTCAGTGTGTGGAGGAGAGGGTTATTCTGTTAGTTTTGTTAAATACTTCTGTGCAATTTGGAAAGAATGCAGCCTGCAAATTACTGGTGGGTGCGATGTTGAAGGTTTGCAAATAAATGGTATGGGGTGAGGCAAAAGGAGGAGCATTTTACTGTGTTTTGAATGCATTTTTACCTGTTAAATCCTGCAAGTTCTGCACATGGTAAATCCAGAAAGGCATGGTTTCCCCAGTGTGTTAGGCTACCTTGGCCAGGAGACCCTGCAGACCCTCTGTGCCGGAGACTGCACCAGAAGGGGCAGAAGTACTGGGGAGGACAGGAGGACGGGGCCAGCCCTTCTGGTGGCAGCCTTCCACCGGTTATGAAACTGCAGTATCTGTTACTTCTTTTCAAGCTTACTTTCCAGGCAAGTTTCTGCTGTCATCACCTAACCCTTATTTGGCAGCTACTAATTATTTGGGCTCATAGGTGGCTATCTGAAGTGTATCTGCTAAACTTTTATCCAAGGCTGTTTGATAATAAAGCATCATTCTGTGTGAGTTTCAGGTTATTAACTCAGGCAACATATACCTCTGCCAGTTCACTTCTGTCCTAGCCTTTGTTTCTGTTTCTGGCCTCATCTCCCTTTTCAGTGGAAAATCCTGAGCATTTCTGAAGCAAAGCTGCATTCTGTAGAAGTCCTGTTCTTGTCAGGATATTTAGTCTCACTTTTATCTAGCACCTGGGCACAGCTGCATAAAGTTGACCACAGCCCAGATTTTCACTGGGAGAAATTTTCCACACAAAATATGAGGAAGATCAGTTAGAACGGCTGTCCTGAAACCAGTAGCTGTTCAGGGGGGTTTTGTACAGGACAGCACCAGGGTTATGCTTTTCCCCATTTCCACAGGACAGTGAACCTGTCCTTTTGGTATTGTAACCAAACAAGTCCCCTCAGATTACTAATCCTGGTGCTCTCTGTCTTTTAGGAACCCCGTTCCATTTTACTTTGCCGAAGGAAGGTGATGTCATTCAGCCCTTGACCAGCATAACACCACCTCTTATTGGCCAGCTTAAAATGGGACCCAGAAGACACAGCACACCAATTGGTGAGTTTGACCCGAATGGCTCAGTTCTACAGTGAAAGCCTGTTTGGAAGCTTTTGATTCTTGATGTGGGATCTGATGGGATAACGCAAACTTACCTTGGCAAAACCCACTGCTGTTCTTTGGGAAGAGCTCATCCCTTCTCCACGCTTTCCTTCTTATGTTCTCTCCTCGGTCTCTAGTGAAGGTGTTTGCTCCCTGGGTATGGGGTGGTATCGAACATTTCTTCCTTATACTCACTGCGTTCCCACATGCAACTCCATTAAAGAATGCAAAAGACCCCTCTGAGCAGTGAAAGAGCTTAGACTAAAAGAAGATTGTTCCCAGTACTCGTCATCTTTTAGCAGGACTTTCTCTGCTGGGTTCACAAAACAACACCCGGCATTTGCTGGATGAAAGGAAATGTGCATTTCTGCTTGGGTAATAGTAAAATATTCTGTCCCAAGCTAAGGATGATATCTGTACTACAGAACTTTCATGCTTCAGAACTCTAGGTAGGAATTTCCACCACTGCACTGTTATTGATAATACATGCAGTGAAGCATCTTCAAAACAGAACCGGGACCTGAACCCCAGCAGTGTGAGTGACAGTAGCTATTTTTTGTTTTACTTTTTTTTGTGTTCCGATTTTCAGTGGATGACAGTTGCCCGGACAGCACTATAGCAACTAGTGATGTTACAGCAGAGGGCACGATGGGGACCAACAATGTCACTGTGGAAAGTGCAATGGTATCAGCAGATGTGTCAGACGTGTGCGAGAAAGGAGATTCTTGTGGTGTTCCTGAGGTTGATGCAAAACTCTCTCTGCGAATGAACCTTGTTACCCCTGTGAATGACGGGAGTGAGGAGTCCCTGCCATTCAGCTTGGAAAGTAAGAGGATGAAACCTCGAAACATACAGGTCCTCCTAGATCTCAGCCCTAACTCACAACCTCTTTGTGGCATTCCCTGAGACAGTCTCTGTAATTTTTCTCATTTTTCTTTTTGGTCTCTGTTTCTGCAATGCTCTAAGCAAGGCCTCTGTTGCGAGGAAGGGTATTTCCAGCAGACCAAAAACTCTGATGTATAGTGTCAGTGTCACAGGACAGGAACTGGAGTTTGATTATATTGGGAGAGAGAGGATTTTAAAAGTATAATCTGGTCAAAAAAGTTTGATAGCATTTTAATCAGAACAGTGACATTCGGTCTAATAGTACGAAACTTGTAGAAACTCAGGTCCGTGATGAGAAGTTGGGTGGGGAGGCCTGGGCACCCTTTGTCCAGCGTTACTCAGCCTCTCTCCTCACTGAGCGTGGAGAGCTGAGGCAGGAGAGTCTGTTCAGGTGACGCTGGTATCGTCCTCCCCTTCATTCTTGTTTCAGAGCCTACAGCCAGTGACAGGAAAGATGGATCCTCTGCGGCTGCTGGGGCTGCTGCCAGGTAACTGGGCTTGTTGCTGCGCAGAGTTAATGGGAAGGTCTGGGTAGATCCTTTCTCTGCTCATTACCACCAGCGGGGGCGGGGGGGCAAGAAAACCAAACACAAACACAAAAAACAGGGAAGCAGGGAATGCTTTTAGCAGTAGCCATGACAGTAACTCCTTAGCTCTCGGAGCAGGTTTTAAGTGCATAGGCAAGGTGGGTGCTCCATCTGCTCTTTCACTACAGGCTTTGTGCTTCCTATTAATGTCAGCTTTTTGCCTCCTGATTGTAATCAAAGCAGAAATTCATGTCTTGTGCAGCCTGGAATGCAAGTCTGCCGTATCCACGTCTTAAATTCCAAATACATGTTTTTCTGCTTTCTTTCCTTATCGTGCAATTTTCTGCAAATAATCTTAGAGTTGTTCTGAAAAAGAATTCTGGTTTTGACGTGAAGCTGATAGAAATATAAGCAAGTCAACGATATACTGAAATCACAGTTTAACATGTTGACCAAAACATGTGTTACTCCCTTGGTCTTTGATTTATATATATCTGTCATGTCTCACACTTAATGCCTAGCATTGCTTGATTTTAGCTTCTAGGGTGTATGGTTTGTAAGTACTCATAAGCATGTGAGTCAGAACATAGTGACCTGTAGTCATCTAAGTGAAGTATAATGGTTTGAAACAGTGAGAAAACTTTGAAATGAACTCAGTATCTCTTGTCACAGGATTGCAAGCTGGATGGTAATAATGCCTCGGTGCTGAGGATGAGTGGCAGTCACTCCTCACTGGTTGAGGGTGGGTTGCCTTTGTAGGTGTAGGTTGAACTTGATCTCTCAGGGTCTGCTTTATGACTGTCATTCCCAGTATTTTTGCGGCGTCATGAAAATTCTGAGAAGTAAGCCATAAATGGTCTAACTGTGTCCACTGGTGCGTACCAGAGGTAGTAGATGGTGAAACTCCTGATGGCGCTGCAGTTTTCCACACTACATTTCCTGGAGTTGTTACATTGCTCTTGACTGTTAGGTTGTCTGCAGAAATGACAGAAATGCTTATGCAATTGCAGCTTGTTTCTTGACCTTTGAGACTGACCATCTCACTCATTCTGCGGCTGTAGAGGGTCAACAAGCTTGGTACCAGTTGTTGTTTTCCCAAGGGGCTAGAGAACTCTTGTTGTGCTGTATAAGGGATTTTCTCACTCCCTGATGCTTTTTTGTTTGTTTGTTTGTTTTAAATCTGCACTGCTAGCTCCCAGAAAGCATCATCTGTGTTTAGTCGTGTCTGTGAAGTTCGTCGAGAGGATGAGGCGAGAGGTCATGGTCTTTCCACTTCTCCGTTTAGGTAACTCCTCACTGTCTTTGCCTGCCAGTCCTGGTTGGATTTATATGCACATGTGCTTTTTCTACATCAAAGAAATTGCACTAAGTCATTGTCTTTGGGTGACTTAGAAGGTTGGGGACAGCAGGGTAAGTATAATATGTACTGTATGTTTGTATCTCACGTCGTAGTTGGACTTACCTTTTTGACTGAGCCGTGTTGTGATTCCAGCTGGCTAGGATTCTTTGGTAAAACCTGGGGCTTGAGAGGCTGAGATCATACTTACACCTGTTTAAAATACCTTTTCTTTCTCCTGTTCCAAGATCTTCTTACCTATTGTGTTTGTTACTGTTTCTGCTATTGTCTCCCTTCCAAGTCCATCAATTTTTGCTGTCTCTGGTTGCTTTGAAAAGGACTGTACTGCTGCATATCTTATGGTGATAAGGGTGCTGACTGGAGTACCAGGTGCAGAAATCTGCTTCTTCAGTGTTTTCCATTCTGTCTTTTGATGGGGCAGTGAAGTCTTGGTCTATGGAGAAAGATTAACCTGTATTTCAAGAGCATTGAACAGTTATGCTAAAGGCTGTAATGAATACGGAGTTCCAGTGCTGGGCACTGTACAGACAGAAAGGAAGACAGTCACTCCTCGAAGTCCTCAAATACATGAGGGGAGCCAAATATATACTTCTAGTAAGGCTCAGTATACGGTCCCATATAGTACCTGGTAACGCTTTCGACAGGGCAGACAAATTTTAATGAGAACATTAGACAGGCTTTGTGTTTATGCCCCTGCCTTCTCTCGCTAGCTGCGATGACCAGTTTCAAGGCAATGAAGTGCTAAAGCAGCCTGTAGCAACTTCAAGATGGCATGACTTCCAGAAGCATTTTGCATAGTTGGTGCCTGGTGTGTGGAGTATAGCTTGCTTTATTAGCATTTGGAAAAGTACCTAGTCCTCTACAGAGGTCAGCCATTCTTGTGCTGCCATGTGAATCACTTGAGAGATGTTGAAAAGTTATTTTATAATTTGAGATTCACTGAGTTCTGTGCAATTTTAAGAAGCAATTGAAAGACTGACAGGGTTGTTTTTTTAATAGTGCTTTCACTTGAATGGCGGCATATTGATTGTCTTGCTTTTTTAATCAGTAATTTTGATATCTCTGTAACTGGTTTGCAGGGGGAATCTGTTCAGTTTTCCTGGCACACAAGAAGATGCTGAATTACATAAAAATCCCAGCGGTTGGCAGTACCAGCAGCACAAGGCAGATGGCAGTGATGGACAGGTAATTCCTCAGAGGATGCAGCAGGACTGCCATCAACAACCTTCTGGTGCGGAGGATGGGGAGTCTGTGGAGACTGGTATTGTAAGCACTCAGACAGAAGAAGGGAGAAGAATGCAGAAGAAACCAAGTAAGGCTGTTAAAACTGATGAAAACCAAGAGAGGTGGGCCAACACCAAGAATAAAGGGATTCAAACTACAGAAGACTGTCTTTTTACCCCAACAACTGTTACAACAGCAACACAAACGTCAGAAGAAATCTGTAGACAGGTGGAAGTGGGAACCAGTATGTCTGGGCAAAGACCTGGGCGACAAGATGCGAATGTCCAAACTGAGGAGAGTGGGGAAAAGCTTGTGAACGCGTCTGGAGAGGACACAGACTCTCTGCACAGTCAGGTGGGATGAAGGCTGCCTGTATTAAATTTTACTGCTTTAGAACAGTAAAGCATCCCTTCAGCCAATAAATTTACTAACAGTAGGTTCTCTGTTGAAAAAAGCGAAAAGACCACTTTAAAGTGTTAATGTCACAAGCTTTCCTCTATCAACTGTCCACAACTGCTGAGGTAGCAATACTCAGTGGGCAGCACAAGTTTGGGAAGTAAATGCCTCCATATTTATTTTGTGGGAAAATATGACAGATTTTGTTTGTTTGTTTGTGGGATGTTGTATGTGTTTGTGTCCAAAGGTAGTTAACACTGTAAAAAAAATTTTCACTTTTTGTTGGATGGAGGTGGGAGTTGCGTGAAATTTTGAACGAATGGTTAGATGCCTTCTGTTTTGCACCAGCCAGCTTTGGACTGCTTGTTCTGCCACTCCATCCAGTGTCAAAGGATAAACGCACGAGGGGGGAGCTCCTCCAGAGAAATGTTTTAACAAGATGAAGGACTTTGAATTAGTATTTCAGAAAGTATTGCAGACTCAAGAAGAATCACTGCTTTGCAGTTACAGCTTGTATGTTTTCTTGTGAACACAAAGGCTAGAAAAATTATCTTTTCTAAACTTAAGAATAGTGCGTCCTTTGGGAAATGTGAGATTAACAGGGCTATAAATATGCAGTGCAACACTGACGTGGTACGTCTGAGAGTCATTGAATGAGAGTCTCAGAAGTTATGCTAAGCAAGTTTGCTGCTTCCTCCTTGGACTGCTATGATTTCCCTTCCTCTACCTGTCAGCAAAATGTGTTCAGTTCTCCCTTATTTAGGGTCTCTAGTGTTCTTGCATCTAATTTGTAACAAGATGCTGAAAGGTTCCATACCCCAGTACTTGAATATCATATGAAGAAACTGTACTGCAGGGTTAGCTCTACCCAGAAATTACTTGCTTTTCGTTGTGGTCTGTTTTGTTTTTAATTTTCCTGTTTAATATAGGGAGAGGAGGAATTTAACCTTCTTCACCCACCGAAAGGCCGAGTTCAGCATCGCCACACACGAACTATTCGAGAAGTGCGCACTGTTGTTACGCGTGTTATAACAGACGTTTACTACATAAATGGTGCAGAGGTGGAACGAAAGGTAGTTGAGGTAAGTTCCTGTTTTCAGGGCTAAACCTAATGATATGTTGGCTGAAAAATAAAATGAATTGAAATGAGAATGTGTTGAGGCCGCAGAAAATGAGCGAACAAGTTGGCATGCTGTGATGACAAACTTTTCTTCATGAACAAACATGTGGACCGTTTAGTGCGTGGCTGTGCTGGTTTGGCTGGGGTAGAGTTAATTTTCTTCCCAGTAGCTAGTATGGGGATGTGTTTTGGATTTGTACTGGAAACAGTGCTGATAACAGGGATGTGTTTTTTACTGCTGAGCAGCACTTACACAGCCTCACGGTCTTTTCTGCCCCTCACCCCACCTCCAGCAAGGGCTGGGAGCGCAAAGGGGTTGGGAGGGGACACAGCCGGGACAGCTGACCCCAACTGACCAGAGGGATGTTCCATGCCATGGGATGTCCTGCTCAGTATATAAAGCTGGGGAAGAGAGAAGGAGGAGGGGACATCTGGAGTGATGGTGCTTGTCTTCCCAAGTCACCGTTACACATGATGGAGCCCGGCTTTCCTGGAGATGGCTGAACCCCCACCTGCCCATGGGGAGCAGGGAATAGATTCCTTGTTTTGCTTTACCTATTAAACTGTCTTTATCTCAACCCACTAGTTTTCTCACTTTTACTCATCCGATTCTCTCCCCGATCCCACCCGGAGCAGTGAGCGAGTGGCTGCGTGGTGCTCAGTTGTCTGCTGGGGCTAAGCCAGGACACTGGCAAAAGCTGTGTATTTATTGCTGGTGTGTCTCATCCCCACTACTGTAATCTGAAGATGCGCTGACTTTTTTTTCCCTTCCCAAAGAACTGAACAAAAGACTTTATGCATCCAACTGCTTTAAAATTCTTGGTGTTTTGTCAGAATAGAGAGATTTCAGAATGGGCAGAAATTCTATTAGTAGGCAAAAATCACTTCTGCCTGTAAAATTGAAACATGTAAGATAGTTTAGCCTGTTTTGCAGCTTAGTGTCATTTTTAACCACGCTCTTTTGAGTCCTGTGGACCAGGTTCTATAAGAGGTCTACGAAAAGCAACTTAGAAAATAAACAAGCCTATTATTAGTGTACTTGTGTTGGTGTATGTCCATTCATTAATCAAAAAATCTTTAGGGAATCTCAAAAGATAGCTAACAAATGCCCATTTGATGTGCACGGTAGTCATATCAGCCTGATAGCAATAACACGTTACTGCTGTTCTGCTATAAAGGTAAATAACGTTAGAGTCTTAACGCTGTGTTGTTACAATGAGTAGTGACACAAAAGGATAAATTAGTTCAGTGCAGAGCTTATACTTTCACACCTGATACTACACATGAAATTGCTTATTGTAATGTTAAAATAGAGGATTAAGTTTCCTGAAATGTGCTTAGGTAGGTTGTGTAATCACAATCATATAACCATTTCCAATTTGTCTACCAGGATTTGATATCACTATTTTGTAGGTACGTATTTTTATATCTGTAAAACTGTAATGGCTCCAAATGACCAGCTGTCTGAAACGGTAATAATCCAATACTCTTGGATTATTAGTAATCAAAGGCTGCTGGTGTCTCATGTATTTGCTGCACTCTCACACTCTTGAGGGGTGAGAATTATTGAAAGCCAGCCTAATTTGATACCACCCAAGCTCTGTCCTGTTGACTGATTTCTTGATGTGACTTCTTTGTATAGAGCAGCTACAGCCTGTAGTGAGAGATGCGCTGTCTGCCATTGATCAGTCCAGACTCAAATCTGCATGGCTAGCTTCAGTTTCATGAAGGTGCTCTCGACTTGTCTGTGCTTTTGCGTGGTGATTGTGGAGCTTCCATCTAGCAAGTGCGTCACCTTTGACAAACCTTTTTTTTTGTTTTTTTTTTTTTTCTTTTTCTCTTAAGGAAGCTGAGGAGCCTGTAGTGGAGTGCCAGGAGTGTGAGACTGACACATCCTCCTCTAGAACTGCAACGGGCTCATCACTGACCTCAGGGGACCTTGGTGATGTCAGCTCCTTCTCATCTAAGGCCTCAAGCCTCCACCGTACATCTAGCGGAGCAAGCAGTGGTCACTCTGCCACACACAGCAGCAGCAGCTCAGGGCGAGGAACTGGAGCTGTCAAAGGGAAAGTGTGTGGGACTGAAACTGGAGAGTTTGCTTTACCTGTTGGCAGAGGCGTCTTAGGAAAATTAAGGTATGTGCAGAGCCTTGGGAAAGGAATAACAGGTATTTTGCGCAAGTGAACAGCTGGCTTGGGTGGAGTGTGAAGCAAGGTAGACCCTAATCCAAGAACTTCCTGGGAGGGATGTGGCTTGGTGAACAGAAATAAGGAGATAGTCCTTGCTTTCACATCTGTTCTTCCTAAAGGAGTAGTTTGTTTCCTTGTGAGGCATTGCTTTGCCTGAGCTCTTGCCAGTTTAGCAAAGTTCTTGACCAGTTATGTGATCACAGAGAAAACGTGGGGGGATCCTAATGAGCTGGCTTCCCTTTTCAGAGCCATTAACTCATAAATTCTCTAGCCCTAGGAAAGGAGCTGGTCAGCCGGCATCTCCACTCAGAGTTAGCCAGACAGGAGCACTGCCTTGTGAGGAAGAGGAGGACTCTATGCCTGGCACTCGTCAGGGTGGCCGAGCACCTGTGACACCTCGTGGGCGAGGCAGAAGAGGCCGCCCACCATCTCGAACAACAGGAACAAGGTACCCTGGGAAAAGGAGACTGTAACTTTAATTTATTGCCAAGGAAGAGAATGGGGAGCTGCTGTCTTAATGTGACAGAGAAAAAGGAGTACTGAATGTTTCAGGAGCTAGTTTTTGGTGATAGCATGTAGCAGCATCTGCAAGCGTCTCGCCCAAGTATTCTTTATTTAGTAACTGGTTTTCCTGATCCTTCTGGGTGTGTTTTTATCTTTTTTCCTTCTGTGACTGCTCTTCTGTTTTCTACAGAGATTCAGCTGGACTGCCAGGTGTGGAGGATCTCTCAACTACAGCATCACCTGAGGAGAAATCATCTACTTGCTCGGTTCACCTGCCAGATGGAGGGGAGAAATCTGGCACTTCTGGCTTCTGTGCCTTACGTCGAAGTGACTCTCCAGAAATCCCATTACAAGTGGTGACCGGTCCTTCGGACTGTGGAGACTCAACCTCTGGGAGCAGCTTTGTGGGCCTCAGGGTTGTAGCAAAGTGGTCCTCAAATGGATACTTCTATTCCGGGATGATTACCCAAGATGTTGGTGCAGGAAAGTATAAGCTGCTCTTTGATGATGGATATGAATGTGATGTGCTAGGAAAAGATATTTTACTCTGTGATCCTATTCCACTGGAGACTGAAGTGACCGCACTCTCTGAGGATGAGTACTTTAGTGCAGGTAAGAGCAGTGCTTGAGCTCCGTCCTGGGGTTTTCTGAGGTGCTGAACGCAGTGGGAGATGGGTGCTTGTCCAGGATACCCAGGATGCCTGGTTATAGTTGGTTAATGGGTGTTATTTGCTGTCTTGTCAGGTGTGGTGAAGGGACACCGGAAGGAATCTGGAGAGCTATACTATTGCATTGAAAAGGAAGGCCAGAGGAAGTGGTACAAACGAATGGCTGTCATTTTGTCTCTGGAACAAGGAAATAAGCTCCGGGAGCAGTTTGGGCTAGGGCCTTATGAACCTGTCACCCCCCTGACCAAAGCAGCTGACATCAGTCTCGGTAAGAGGAGGTGCTGTTGAGCTGCTGGCTATGCTGTTCTGTGTCTTGTGGCTTTGAGACATGTCTAGTTTCTGATCTGTATTACCCATGTTTAAATCTTTCTGGGTATTCAGCAATGCTTTTGGTACTTCATAATGGTATCTTTGAGATACTTTTCTTGTTTTGTGTCTTGCTCAGAGACTTAGTGGTATGGACTGGTTTGTGGAGAGTGGCCTGCGTCTAGGACAGTGATGCTTGCTGTACTCATTTACACTTGGATGGCTGCTATGATACAAACCCTTCAGCAGTACTGAGAGGAAAAGAGACAGGTGGTGTGCAGGGCTTGATAAGAAAGATACACAAGCAAGATATCTTTTTTTCTTGCTCTTCCGTGTCAGAGGGTGGTAGTGTGTACCTTCAATAGGTACTATTGAGTTTAGCCACCTCTGTACATATAGGTAGGGTGAAAGCTCGTGAAGTAAGGCGACAGCCAGTGATTAATCTGTGCATGCCATATTACAGATAATCTTGTCGAGGGGAAGCGGAAGCGGCGTAGTAACCTTGGTTCTCCCAGCACTTCCAGCAGCAGCACAACTCCCACTCGTAAAGGGCAGGAGAGTCCACGCACCCCAGCAGGCGCGCTATCTGGGAAAAGGAAGCTCGTTGCTTCTGAAGATGAGAGATCCCCAGCTAAACGTGGCCGCAAGTCAGCAATGATAAAGCCTGGTGAGAACCTTATTTTCTGCTCTTAAACTTCCATTCAGCTGGTTTTTTTCCTCCCTGGTATTTCTGTAATTGATCCTTCCACTTCCCATAAGGAAAAAGTAGATTAAATTGCTTGTTTGCCCTATAGGATTTGAGACTGATTCTCCCTGGGTGCACTGGGGGTTGGACTAGATGATCTCCAGAGGTCCCTTCCAACCCTATGGTTCTATGATTCAGCAGCCAGAGATATTTTTAGCATAGTCTGAGTACTTACCTGCCATCTTTTCAGTTCTGTCTTTTAGAAATGTTTTGACCTTAGTGTTGTGATTTGCCCCTCTCTTGTCTCTTTTTCTTATCTTTTTACTCAGTCCTGAAATGCCTAGCTGTTAAAAGGACCCTTCACACCAGTAAGTGTTGTTTCAGGATGTTGATAGACTGGCAAACATTGTCTCATTAGTCACTCAGGTTTTGATTTGAAGATTTTTTGCAACCAGAAGGGTAAAAGATCCCTACCTATCCTAATGTAATCCTAACCCAGTCCTGCCTCCCTGTCTCCTCCGGTAAAATAACTGAATTTGAACACATCCTGGATCTTTGTGCTGAACCTGACTTTTGAGACTTATGGTGCTTCTGTCTCTCTGCAGGAGCTGTGAGAGCCGGAGAGTTTGTAAGCACCTGTGAGGATGTGGATGCTGTAGATCCCCCAGTACTAGAGGACCACCACGGACCCTTGCCCCACAATAAGACCCTCTTTTTGGGCTATGCCTTTCTCCTCACCATGGCAACATCCAATGACAAATTGGTCAATCACCAGAAGCCATCAGATGGTCCCGCAGGGAGTAGTGAGGAGGAAGAAGGTGAGGCAAATCTTACCTATTGCATTTCCAAGTGGAATGCTGTGGCTTTAGGAAAAATGCTAGATGCTCTCTGATCGGGCATTTGTGCGAGAGCTTGTTTTACCCTCTTGCTCTTTAATCCTTTGCAGAAAGAACCAGACTGACCAAGACTCAGTCTTTGTTTTAGAGGAGTTGCAGCCTGAAATGTAGGAAACCGCAATGATCATAGGGCTGTTGAGCAAGTTAAGGAAGGTGTGAAAATTAGTGAGATCAGCTGTCTCAGAATAGCATAATATGAGAAGAAAGGTTTTCAGAGATAAGGGATAATGCTAGGAAACATAGGACTTGAAAGCATGAATGCGTTGCTCCAGTCTGCCTTTGCTAGGATCATGTTTCATGCAATGGAACTGCAGCATGAGAAAAGTGACAAGGTGCTCACTTGGCTAGTTTGGACAGTGCTGCACTTACTTTGCACTGCCTCATTTTTTTAAAATTTTTTTTTTTGAGTCTTCCAATGGTTTTCTGTAGATAATCCTGGGAGAAAGGCTTACTGGAATGTATGAGGGCTTTCTAGACTGAGGAGTGTATGGACATAAGTAGATAGATTATAGCCAAAAATTGAACTTTCTGTTTCTGCTGTAGAATTTTTAGAGGTGACTCCATATGACAAACATTACTTAGCACAGCAGCTGCGAGCAGGAGCTGGCTATATCATGGAAGACTTCAATGAAACCCAGGTAAGGGCTTGCTTAGTAATCTAGAATGATAGTCACAAAATAGTTGAGATTGGAAGGAATTTCTATAGCTCATCTTGTCCGCTCCCCCTGCTGGAAGCAGGATCAAATAGAGCAGATTGCTTAGGTCCTTGTCCAGTTGGGTTTTGAGTATCCTCAAGGATGGAAACTCTACAACTTCTCTGGGCAACTCGATCCTGTGTTTGAGCACCGCCTATTTAATAAAAAAACAAAACCAAAACAAAAATTAAATGTAGCTTCCTGTATTTCAATTTGTAGCTGTTGCTTCTTATCCTTTTAAGTGGCTAACACTGAGAATAATCTGGACTGTAAGATGAATCTTCTCCTTTGGCTGAACTGGAAGAGACAGTTACGATACAAAAAAAATATTAGATATTTTGCCTGTGAACTGCATAGCTTGGAATAGGTGACTATTATAGGTACTCCTGATTTCAGAATCTGTTTATGTAATTCACCTTTAACATAATATGGCTGTGAAAATCAGGGTTGCAATTGTTTTCTTCTTTAAAGTGTTTAGCAGCAGGACAACTTCTGGGTTCTTTTGCAAGCATTGTCTCCTGTTTACATGTCTCTTTGTCTCCCCTGAAGTGTAATGCAGCATATCAGTGTCTTTTAATTGCGGACCAGCATTGTCGAACTCGGAAATACTTGCTGTGCCTTGCCAGAGGGATCCCTTGTGTGTCTCATATCTGGGTCCATGATAGCTGTCACGCTAACCAGCTTCAAAATTATCGGAATTACCTTTTGCCAGCTGGTTATAGCCTCCAGGAGCAAAAATTGCTAGAGTGGTAAGTGCCAAATAACCACGATCTGAGTCCGCAAACTGAGGATTTAATCTGAGGATTTAATCGGAGAGAACTGTTACACTTGGGAGGCTCTTGAATACTACGAGTACTGAAGGTGTCCCTAGTACTGCTCCCCATGCTTTCCCTTCCATACAGGAACAGCCCTCACATTTCTTTCCTTGGATTTACAGTGACCTCTAATGCCAAGGTACTATATACGTAAAAATATGTACATATACAGGGTGCCATATACACAAAAAAAGACAGTCTCGTGGTAAGCAAGGAGGATGTCATTCTCATGAGGCAGACTGAATTCATGCAAGGCTTCCCACACACTTGGCTGACCTCTAATTGCTCAGAAATGGATAAAGGAGGGCAATACTACTGCAATTTCCGTTTCCTTTGGTATGTTTTGAAGCCGGCTTCTGCATCTTCTATGGAATCTAATCCAGGAGGTCTGTTCTGAGAGAGCAGTCTTCGGGTTGGACTCCTCAGGCAAGATGAGGGGCAGACAAAAGCAGTTGGTAAATCTCTGGGCTTTTGGGCAGGAAACTGGTGCCTGCCTGCTTAGCCCTGACAAAGCTTGAGGCATTTGGGATCTGCACAGAAAAGGTGGTTCAGGATTAAGGAGGAGTTCAGCCTGACTTTGGATTTAGTCTGCTGCACAGCCCCCCTACCGATGTTGTCTAGCTCTGTTTTACTATCTATAAACAGAGGATAATTGTTCCAAGTATTTCAGGAGGGTGTGGTAAGAGAGCGGGTCATTGTATGCAAGATATTCAAAAAAACAACATGGGAGCCAATCTGGTGACTAGAAGTAGTAGATAATGGTCCTCAAATAAAGTCTCAGACTACTGGATATTCTTAGCAGTCTGCATTTCTCTCTTCTTTCTTCTGCAGGCACCCACGAGAAAACCCATTCCATAAGCTGAAGGTTCTCCTGGTGTCAGACCAGCAGCAGAACTTCCTGGATCTGTGGTCTGAAATCCTCATGACGGGGGGAGCAGCATCTGTTAAACAGCATTATTCAAATGCTCACAACAAAGGTACTCACTGGCCACTTTCTCAGGCTTAGTAGCAAGAATCCCATGCCACTGTGGCCTCTAGAATGGTTTAAAACCATTTAGGATGGCTTACTAGGTAGTCTACAAGCATAAAGGAAGGCCAAGCGCAGACGCTAGCTCTCTGCTTGAATATAATCTCAAACATCTACAACACCTGCCTTCTGGAGAAGGAGATGCTGCAGCAATTCAGGACACAAGCCATCACCTTCCAGCCTATGTTGAAAGGGGGAAATAGGCAAGAGTTGCTCCTGGACCTTCTATAGACCACTAAAATCTTGTTTCCTTGTCCTCCTGAACTCGACTGTCTCTCCATCTCTGTATGGGATGTAGGTCCTAGTACTCACAGCACAAGGCCAGGACTCATGGTTATCTAGTCCTGCCTGTAATGTTGGCTACTGGTTTTCTACTAATTTCTATCTGGAGTAGAGGGAATCTCTTACTTGCAAGGTGCAGTGTTGCTGTAGAGCGTGACTTTGCTTTTACAAAGAGAATTCACTGGCTAGGAATGAAAGGACATAGAAGAGATTCATAGTGGTGAAACACACTGATCTGCTGCAGCAGAGAAGATCCTTTTTCTTTTTCTCTACTGACAGATGCCTGTCTTTCCTCCTGTACAGATATTGCTTTGGGTGTTTATGACGTGGTGGTGACTGATTTTTCCTGCCCAGCTGGTGTCTTGAAGTGTGCAGAAGCTTTACGGCTGCCTGTTGTGTCGCAGGAGTGGGTGATCCAGAGCCTTATTGCTGGGGAGAGAGTAGGCTACAACAAGCATCCAAACTATAAACATGATTATGTCCCCCACTAATCTAAAACTTTGCCCTGCTGTCCCACTGTTGTGCAGACTGTGTTTTAATCAGGTTTTAAATGTTTGTGTAATTGGACAGTGTGCATGGATTACTGTATATAGTTTTATCTGCTGGACTTTTATGATGAAATAAATGTTCAATCTCTTGTGGTAGCTGCTGGGACTCCTCATTTATCTAAACTTATTCCAGGGCCATGCCTCCAGAGAAAGAGGGCAGAGAGAAAAGAAATGCTTACGTTTCTCTAAGCTGAATAGCACTAATATTCTACTTGCAGTAAGGCTGACTCTAACACAGGTCAATTGTAAAGGAAGGGAAAGGTGTTCTTAACTGGCAGCCTGTATTTACAGAAGCGAATACCCCATGACCAAGTTCAGGGCAGTAGCAGCAGCACTTTGGTTTGTTGGAAGAATAGCACTTGTGTACTCTTCCATCTTGCTGTTGTTACTTTCCATTAATTTCATCAAGATGCTGCTGAAGTGACTGGTAAGAATTTATAGGACAAAAATGCCATTTTGTTTTGGCTACCTCTGTTTTTTTTCCTGTTGTGACTATACAGGTATTAACCTTCCTTAGTGCAGACTGGCACTACCTAAGTAGAGAGAGACAGAGGGACCTAGGACAACTAAACTGCTGGGAGACTGAGATGCGGAGTATGTAAGTGCTGTGTATCTTTGTTTAAATGGCAATGGGGTAAATACCTGCTGCTGAGCTGCTGCGTTCACAGCTGGGGACTTTATCTTAGCTGTCAGCGGGCATAAAGGCAAAAGCGGAGTTCGACAGCTCTTCACTCTAACGCTGCTATAGGCTAGAGGTATAGTGTACCCAGGCCTCCACCCAGCCTTGTATTGCAGTATTTAGTCGCCTGCTTCAAAAGTAAGTTTTTCTTGATGCATCTCTTGTCCCCAGTCGTTTCCTAGCTCGGTCGCCTTCTGACTGTTAGTCTGTAAATACCGTATCCAAACTTCCAACAC
This sequence comes from Stercorarius parasiticus, assembly GCA_013396915.1. NCBI lineage: Eukaryota > Metazoa > Chordata > Aves > Charadriiformes > Stercorariidae > Stercorarius > Stercorarius parasiticus. The sequence goes on along the minus strand of VWZL01006008.1, from coordinate 16,828 downwards.
CCTTTCTCCAGCTTTTTAGCTTTTTTTCATGGTCACAGGTTTTTTAACTTTGAATTGGGCACACGTGGCTGTAGTGCACCGAAGATGCCAGGCCTTACCCGTGCTGTCTGTTAATGCCTCTTTCTGAGTGAGCAGAGAGGACTTTTTCCTCCAATGACACACAACTTTCTTGGGAGCTTCGGATACTGTGAGAATACCAGCCTCTTGAGTTCAAACTGGGAAACCCGATACACACCCCAGTGACAGACTGGAGGGCTCTCTTCTGCTGGTCATCCAAATGGACTTACAGCAAGACAGTCTGTTAGCACAAGGCTAGGAAATCTTAGTAACATGCAAGTTCCTGCCAGATACTGCTTTGCACTGAAATAGAATGCTGTGCCACTCTACTCCCTTTGCGCTTGTGCAGACATTGACGATATTGCACATAATTGCATGACAAGATGGTTTTATTTTGGTTCAGTAGAATAGTCACTAGTAGCATTCTAAATAGTCTTGAATGAAAACTACATTTGGAGCTGGCATCCTAGTTAAGTTTCTCCTTAGTTTTAGTTCTAGCCCACTTCTCTGCCCTAGTCAAAGTACACATCTGCTGGCAAAGCTCCTGCTTCTGTCTTCATGTGCATAATTTTAGCACACAAAATAGAAATTTTATAGAGAAAGCACGTGACATCACTAGTGGCTCCGTTACCTATACAGATATGCTAGAACAGTGCATTGTATGAGAAGAGACTCTTTAATATAGCCCTTCTTCCCTCCCCCTTTACTTCAAACTGCTGTTGCAGTCCTCTCGTCTACCTAGAGGTATTTGATTAGCTGACATTGTGTACTGTAAATCAGTTTACTGCACAAGTGGAACTTCTGAATACAGCCAGCACTTCATTCATAGTCAAGAACAGACCACTTCCTTCATACCCCACCCTGCAAAGGACTATAATCCAGCTGAAGGGCCAAGACATCACAATTCTTCACTTTCCACAGAGGCACAGACTGCCTCCCTAGAAAGATTCGTAAGTATATGCAGGGCTGCAGAAAGCATGTGTTTACTAGTTCATAAAAAATGGAATAGCTTTCTGCAATCACTGGGCAGCCTCACACAAGCGGCACTTCTTGCCAATTCCTTCTGAAACAGTGGTTCACCAGGCAAGAGCCGGCTGCGACAGAAGATTCAGTTTAGCGCAAACTCTCTAGGAGCACCAGTCTCCACTGCTTGATGCGCTGTTGGTCACAGCCTGAAGAAAAGGTCTTGGTGCTTAAACCCCAAAACTGCAAGAGAAGAGTACAATATTAACTATGTGTTGAAAGGAACTCCCTTTATTAACCCCCATCAGCATTTTTCAGGCAATATGAGCTAGCAGCGAGTTCAACTTCACACAAAAACAAATAAAGCATATGAAAACCAAAAACTAATTCATGGTCGGTTACTTTTCTGTTTGCTTCTAATTATTTTGGCTTACACAATCAATAAAAATGACTTACGATCATTTAGATCACTTCTTACTTCAAGTAACTCGGGATAATGCTACAAGCAACCCTGAAGATATTCCTACCTGCCCAAGGTTCCTCCAGCCTGGGTGTAGTATTTGTTATAATCCAAGCGCAGCAGCAGTTGAGCTAAGTCAGAGTTTATCTGATGGTTGCGAACGCTAGAGAGAATCTTGAAGAGAAGTGATGACTGACGACTGAATCCCTACAAATTAGAAGAAGTCAGTCCTGGGCACTCTCAAGAGAGAAAGCAAGCAAGCAAGCCTTTCATCTCTGTTCCTGCCTAGACAATCCTTTAACAGCCTGAAGAAAAGAATCACTGCAAGAGAAGTGATGCTTGTGGTCCAGTATAAGGTAAGCGGTCAGCCACAAGAATTATTAGGCATTAGGTATCCAAAAGGAGGGGCAGAGGTACAGGCTGAGAGCTATCGGCTTTCCATTCTAATAGGGTAATTTCTGAGTATCTGCTCACGTTCCTCCTCTCTGTGCACCTCGAATTTTTGACCTGGGAACAGTTGATAAATTAAGATCATTGCAAGCACTCATATAGAAGGCCTCAGCTTAAACTCACTCCTGTTCTACAGCTGTTAAAGCCAAGAGGACTGCTTGGGCGAATATTTGCATGGGAGAATAGGTCCATATAAACACAGATTCACCTTCACCAAAATACTGAGTTGTGCAGCTCCCCGTTCATCTAATGGGCCCAGATTCTGACTGACCAGAGAACAAAAACTATGACAAAGATCCAGAATTTCATTTAAGCAGTGGAAAACCTGCATGGGATAAAAAGTACAAGACAGTAGTTTAGACAGAGCTCAAACCAAGAGAAAGCTCTTCTTAGTACCTGAAAAGTTGCAGCTTTCATAATCAAGATGTTGCTGATACCGTATTTTTCAATCAGTGAGGAAGATGTTAAAGCACCTGTAGCATTTTTGTGAGTTTTCTATGGAAAAAGGACTTGAATGTTTTGCTGTATCCTTCCACTCACCCCAATGTTTTGCAGACATTACTGGGGAAACTGCAGTTTCGGGATTGAGAAGGAAGAATAAAGAACAGCAAAAGCTGTGGTTCGAGGCCTTGGTTTCACTGTTCACAAAACTTGGAATTTCTTTTGTGTTAGCTGGTCAAGGTAACTTACATCCAAGAGTGTTAAGAAAGCCCAAATGCCTCACAGACATAACTACTGGGTCACTTAAAAGTTCCAGACTGTACAATTGGTATTCTGCCACCTTTACGCTATAGCCGCATAGACTGAGCGAAATAATGAAACACACCAGATCTGCGGTATCGCTGTGTTTCATTGATACCAACCTTCTGTGGGAATATTTTGTGAGGCTACATGTTTAATAAAAATACCAGCAACACCGTAACGTTTTTTTTACAAAAACAATTAAAAACACCCTTAAAGTCCAGTCAGGAACACCTCAACTATTTTTGTCCTCTAAAGTGTATGAGAGGGAATTTTTCCTAATCTAATGCATTCCAGCATGAGTCCCTCAGGAATACAGTTCCCAGCACTATGCTAATTAGTACTTCTTTAATAAAATTGCCTAACATAGCAATGAAATTTAAGTTAATAAGGTTGACTGAACATTGGAATAATCTTGATTTAAAATTGCCAGGAATGCAGCATCCACACTCACCAACTGTAAAGTAAGTGATCTTAATGCAGTTATCTGTTCTAGTTTATACCTGCTTTATTCCTAGAATTGTAGTCTGTGCTCTGCAGACATGGTCTGTCATATCTGTTCAAAAAGGTGTGTTTCTTAGGGTGGCCGGAGAATTTGTAGGAAAAGGCTGAAACAAGACATACTTACAGGTTTTAGGAGGATGAAAGACTGAGCCAACAGATTACTTAAGAAATGATCATGAGCCAATCGTATACTCTCAAAATCTCGTGTGGCATTTATCTGCTGCAGAAGCTGTGAGAACTGAGATTCCAGTACGTCCACCTGATGGATATGTACAGAAATCTCGTTAGTATCTTAAGGAATGGGAGTACTTCAGCCCAGCCAGAAGTCTTGTGTAAGAAACTTAATTTCCTTACTGCTACAATTTCCTTATTGCTACTCTTACCTTAGAGGCTGATGGTCACCTTCTCTCTGCCTCGTGAAGGGGGAATTATATACAACAGTAGTACGTAATGGGGGGGAGGAACAACAATTTTTGATGCCTAAGTATTATCTAAGTAGAAAAGGAAACTGTCACTTTCTTGAAGATTAACTATTGAAAAAGTATATAGCTAGCATGTAAACAAAAGTATTTGATTGTGGTCATCTCTGAATTTTACACTGGGAGATACTATCTGGAGTCTCAGGGCAGAGGCTGCAGTGCAGAAGCTCAGGCAGATTACTCTGGAGAATTCAGAAAGCCAGACCCTCAATTCAGCTGTTATGGCTATTAACAAAATGATATGTAATTCTCACAGTATCATTTTACTAGTAACTGGTGTCTACATTTGAAAAGTCTCTTTTTTACTTCAAATGGTGAGAGTATGGCTTCTCTCAATTCTTAAAAGAAAAACAAGAAAAACAACAAAAGGACACAGCCGCCGCGCCCCCCCCCCCAAAAAAAAAAAAAAACCCAAAACCCAAACCCCACACCCTGAAAACAACAACTTGTCACTTAAAGGGGCAAGAGAAGCAGCCAATATAGTATCTTAACCATGCTACTTCAGAGGCAACTGTGGCTTTTCACTAACGCTTAGTAGCACTGGAGAGCCAAAACTCCTGTATTTCCAGTAACACTCACTGATTCACGAGCTCAAAAGCTTTATAATCGTAGCACTAGGTCTGGGAACATGGAGAAAGTTCCAGACTTGTTTCAAAGGAAATCCTGATTTCCTTAAGGTACAAAGAATCCGAACCCTGAAAGATGGGACTTCAGTGCTCCCTCCATGAATTTCTGCCAGTTCCTCTTTAACTGATATGGTTTACCTTTCTCTATAATCCTGACCTGCAGATAATACTGAAGATTGTCCACAAGGAAAGCCATGTGATCCCTCAGGCGCCACTTGATGGCATCGGTTCTGTTGGATTTCAGGTGTTTGCGCTGCATCTGGAGAGCCCAGCAGTGCTGTAGCTCAGCCTGGACTCGTCGCACACTCAGCAGGTATTTGAACACAACATTGTACCTACAGTCAAAAAATATAAAATTGTTTAAGATTAAAATCTTCCTTGGGTGCAGGTAGTGGAGAACATAACAATGCAAGACTGGAAAAAAAACCAGGAGGTGGCAGCCTGCCAACAGACAGGGTAGGTCAGGTGATGGCCCATCTCAGAGTAACAGATTTCTGCTTGTATTGCTTACAATACAAGGTTAATTTCACCATGACAAGGCGAGAGCTGACAATGTTTTGTCAAAGTAGCACTGCTCATAAAATAGTGCAGATCTGTCATCATCTGGCAGGTCTCACTGTCCTTACAACAAGTACCAACAGGTACCCTCCATAAGAGTAAGCGCAAAGAGTAATTTCAAGGTTCAAGGAGCACGCTAAAGTACGATAGCTCTACCTTTCTCTCCATTGAGAGGAAAAAAAAAAACCCATTAGTGAGTGCCTGAGATCAGGGAACCTACAGATGAATATACCAAGACCATACTTAATACTTACTTCTCCAGAACAGCAGGAGTAAAGAGAATGTGCAGTGGCCATTGAACTTTGTAAGAAAGGCCCAGAGCTGCCCATCCAGATGCGGGGGCTTCACGTGGAGATAACTCCCGGGAAGGCCCTTCGCGAGTCTGAGAAGTATCTGAAACCAAATGAGGTGCTGAATTAAGGTGTCTTCTCAGTCAAGATGAGCATGGCAAGGAAGAAAAGGGGAAAGAACAGGATAAGAAGAGCCAAAGCAGGCTAGGCCAGGCCATCACATAGGGCTGCAAAGGGAACAAAGTTAGTATTTCTTTAACTTCAGAGAAGGGTATGGAATGGGACTTCCAACACGAGGTCAGCATCTCCCCTCTTAACTCACTACTAAAAATGCAAGTAGATACCTTTATGCTCCTTTCCGTGATACTCAATGGTTAAGTGAAGCAGAGGAAGAAGGTTGTCATCATCTAACAGTACCTTATGAGCAGACTGCTGAAATGCAACGTTGACATCTGACGAGAGAGCACAGATAGCAACACAAGATGATGCATCTAATGCAAATTTTGTAACCATTAATTACTTATGTTTGGCCATAAAAGACAACACTGACGCATTATTTTAATTTAATTCCAGTTTCAAATATGGAAAGAGACTTGACATCTGAAAGTTTCTGTGGTGTTATTTTTACCCACTCTCTGAGTCGTTTTAATTGACAAGTGCTGATCTTTCAAAACTAATGACAACACCTAGAGGATAAGATAGAGCTCTGCTGCACTGGATGTGGACGTGGCTAACCGTTTTCCTGCTTTACCACAGTGAGGGCAGTTCGGTAAGTGAATGGGCAACACTCACCATGTTCAGTTACAGCCGTAGGTGGTGTTTTTAACATGTGCTGTGCAGTGTCAATGAAAGCCTGAAACAGCTCACCTCTTCCCAAAAGGTAAAAGTCTTTTATAATCTGTGGAGATAATTTTTTTGTATGTAAGCATATCAAAAACTGAGCAGAAATTTTAAGCATCCTAGCTGGTAGCATCCATTTTTATTATTGCTTGGACAACCTCTGCCATTTCAAAACACCGCTGGAGAGCTATGAATTTCATCCAGTGCCCAAAAAGTCTATGGTGCCTTTGCTTCAAGATGCAAACCACAAAACCACATACACAAACCCCTCTAACTCTGTCTCTGACCAAGTTCTATCACTCAGTGCTCATTCTTGAGACCTGGAAAATGAAAACAGCTTTACCTAAAAGAAGAAAGCGCGGAATCTGATACAGAAAAGCATTTAATGGGAAAGAGCCAGGAAGAACGGAAGACATTAAATTAAGCTGCCTTAGCAAAAACAGGCTATCAGTTACATTACCTTCAGTTGTCCTATTAAATCGGATTCCTCCACCATGAGTTTCCAAAGATGCTAGTGAGGAAACAAAAAACAAAACAAAAGAAACCTCCTCTCAGATTTATCTAAACCCATTCAGTGATAACAGCAGCTGTTTTAAAATACTTGTTATGTATGCAAAAAAAGCACCTATATAAAATGCTATATAAAGCACAAGAGAACACACCAAGATTCCGGCGTTTAGGCAGCCCACGCTACTAGTTACAACATTCTTGATGTATACCAGCAAAAAACTGCCCAAGAAACATGAAGACCCATGACAAAGACTAAGCAAATTCTCAGGAAATCAGTTCCACTGAAGCTTTGTTCTCACTTTTCTAACCTCCCCATCTTCTCAGGTTTCTCCCCCGCCCCAAATTAAAAAAAGATTAAGAACTGCCAAAGCAAAGAATTTGTCCAGTGAGCCACCATCCATTATACTGAAAGTGTGATGAAAAGTTCTGAAGTTGTTGAAGTGAAGTAAAAAAAAAAATAAAAAAAATTCCCTCCTTTCCCCCATGAAAGTGCGTAGTATTTGTTAATGTCCTTTTGTCATTAGAAGTTGGGGTAACATGAAGCTCTGAGCCCCATAAGAACATGAAAGCCACCTGCCGTGTTCGCATGCTTGTTCAATCACCGATTCTAAAGATCCCCCTTCTCCCAGTCATTCCCTGAACTGAAGAGCCCCTCAGCCTGTATAGTAGTCATCCTGCCCAGGATCCTGACCTCGGCAACAGTGCTCCGTATCCAGTCAACCACTGATTCAAAGTCCACCAAGCTAAAGAGCGGTTGCTGTTTGAGTCGATGTAGCTCTGCTGCAAAAGTGTCCTCCTGGTTTTTTAGGATGGAGCCTGTGAAGCAATGAGAAAAGTGTTTTGGACAATAAAAAGGAATACCATTTGCAGAAGCGCAGACCCCTTCCAGCACAGCAGGGCAGAAAGGCTGTCCAGGCAGCACCACCTCACGTCCGGCGAGAAATGTGAAGTTGAGGAGGCCTCAAAGTACAAGTATGAAAGTACCAGATTACTATTGCAAGTACAGTTACAGTATAGACACATGACATGGCAGTACTGTAGTATCAGTAAAACCCAAAATATTTTCTATGTAAATGCTTGCCACCAACAGCCCTTTTCCCAGGACTGAGCTAGATTTTTGTACCCACAACTGTTCTACCATATTAATCAGTTGGTTTGGCTCTCCATCTACCCCCACCCCTTTCAAATCTATCCTACTGCTTGAACTTGGGGATTTATTTTATTTTTTTTTTACCAACTAAGCTAGAAGACCGATTTCTTTTCACTTCTCCTAAGGCAAGAAAACGCTCCAATTGAATTGATCCTTTGTTCTCTGCAATGTCGCTCAAGTCATTTGAGTACTTTTGCATAGACAAGCTCAAGATAAGAACACTGGGATCACTGCTCTGTCCAGACACAACCATCCCTATGTTCTGAAGAATATCAGGCAATAGTCAGTGACTGCTGAGGAACTCGTTAATACAGCATTTTGGAAGATGCTTGTCAGTCACTCGTAACTGAGCAAAGGCCGCAAGCAAGATGTTCCTTACCTTTTCTGGTCAGGTTAACATTTTGATTCTCAAACATCTGTACAGATTCTCCCACAAAGAGGATTTTCTCAGCAACCCGCACAGGAATGTACGAAGGCAGCATTTCTACTCGCAGAGAAAACTGTTTTAGAGATGGAGCTAACATGTTCTCCTCCTCAATCAAACGCTGCCAGACACCACAGGGAAAAGAAATCAAGCAAAAAAAGTGTGAGTAAACCAGATAGAAAAGGCGTGTAAAGGGGGAAGGGATGTGTGGGAGGGGGAATCCAAGTACGCTGGAAGTAAGCAGAAAGGTAGCAAACCTGATCTCCATCATTTAAGTAAGCCTACAAACTCCTTTATACTTCTGGGACACTAGCAGATCTCCCGAGAGATGTTGCTTTCATCAGAGAGGGGAGCAGAAGTGGGAAAAGGAGAAGTTAAACCTTTGTGGAATAGCAGCAAATTGGCTCTCCAAAGGATAACGTTACATCAGCAAAAGGGGTTTTTGTTGCCACTGCATTACATTATTTTTTTTTTGCAGCCACAACAATGTTAATTAGTATTACCAAAAATAATCCTCCCCTATACCCATTGCTATATGTTTTAACACTGCTAGAACGCTTGTGATACGGGCAAAATATAAATACTTCCACTAGTAACCCAAGAGGTGAAAGATATGAAGGCTTGGTAGCATGAATTAGGCAATTTTCTCAGTTCCTGTGAAAGGCGTTTAAAACAATACAGTAAGTTATTAACTTTTTTCTGAATGTATTAATAAAGAACTCCAAGTATAGAGGCAAGATTTTCCTTCAGGGAAGCAATACTGATTATTTCATTTAGCTTTCTTTTTATTGGAGAATTAGGTTCATTAGGCCATAATCCAAAAAACGCCATGCTAACAGACTTTTGAGAACATTTGCCATCTACAAAATTCTTTTTTAATAGGACAATTCAGTACGAGTTTGTATACTGGCGTGAATTGATGTTGGCAATTCTTTTCTTAAGGTTCTTCTGACACTTTTAGATGAGGAAATACCCAAGTATTTTATCAGTCTATCCTATCAACTCAGGATTTCTTATTTTACTCTCTGACTGAGAATTGCCAACGCTGTTAGTCAATACTGAAGAAGAGAGTTAATTGGGCTCTCGGTGTTATCTTCTCAATGCCTACATTTTCCAGCATGGATGTAGAAGACTCACCAATTTTCACATTCTTCCTATATCCAATATAGGGAAATAATAGATTTTTCACTAACTGACTTTTAAAGTTTTCCCTTGCTTTTGCCTGTGCGTAGTCTGTCCTCAGCAGAGACTGTACAGGGCACTTAGTAAGCAACGCAGAGTGTTTCGTGGGTGAACCTTCTGTGTCTTCACAGCCAAGCTGCATGCAGCACACCAACACCATGGGTGTCCATGAAATGTTTTCTCACAGTAGAGCGTGAATTTACAGAGTTGCAGTTGCTCCTCACTGGTCCCTGATGCAGGCGCTAATCAGCTGCACAAAGCGCAGGTTACTCCATTGAGAAAGCCGCTTTGCACAAGGGCACTCGAATGGTGTGCTGTCTACATGAGGAGTTACCACATTTCACCAGTATAGTGGCAGGTTGCTCCCTTGCTTAACTTAGCACCCTTGACATGTTCTTAGCAGCCTCTTGACTCTGATATAGCACATTTTTCCCCAGTAACGTCAGTAGTATTACCCTGGTAGTTAACATTTGCACAACAAAGAGTTGTGCAAGAAAGGTACCTGACGCAGCTGCCAACAGAAAGGGTGCAAATCAAGTCAACACCTAAGCCTCCCACACCCTTTCCCTTGCAATTGCTCACACTACCACCAATGCCTATGTTGAGCAGATCACAGTGTTGACCCTATGGAATCAGAAAAGTCACTCAAGAGCAGGGTGAGTACAGCAGTTCCAATTACTTGACATCAGCGTCTACAGATTCCCCCACAGGGCTTTCTGCCCTGCGATAATCCAGCTGTGACAAGCGACATGCCTCTGTCCTTTATGCCTAGATGCAACCCATTACAATATTCTGTTGATTTGCCATCCTGCCTGGTCTCAAGACATGTCCGGTTTAGCATAGCTTGCACTGAAGCGGAAGACAATGTATTTCTTCTTTCATTCCCTAAGGATTCCCAAAGGATGCCAAGCTGTGACTTGCAGTCTTACCAGGTCCTGCAGTTCTCGTAGCTGTTTTCCTGTAAGCCCCCCAATTCCTAGGTCGTCGTCATCTTCTTCAGGTTGGCTAGGGACATTTCCAGAAGAGGGGCCCTGTTTGATAAAGAACTCTTCATGTTGGTCTAGCAGCAATCCATGCAGCATCCAGGCAGAGAGCTGCTTATACATGACTCCATGACACACTGCCAGAATCCTGAGGTGAAGAGAAACAGACAGTGAGGCCTTTGCATGCAGTAATCAAAACCTCATTGTACATCATTCTGGAAAGTCCAGTTAGTAAGCCAGGCAATATGGCAAGTGCTAAACGGCTAATGTGGAATTTTATAATTTCTTTTTTTTTTTTTTAAACAGAGAAAGGTGGACCGACCACTTGCAAAACTAAACTAAGAGATCTGCTAGTATACAGAAGTATAAGTAAGTTTGCAGTGGCTTCCCAGTCCTGCTGTTTCTACTCAATTACCATATCAGCATGAACACAATTTATCTTTTAAGTGATCTGACTTTCTCCCTAAGGACATACAAACCTAGCAACTCTCACCCAGTCACATTTATCCTTTTGAAGGATCAAAAAACAGTAACAGGTCTATCATACGCAAAACAGTTCACGTAGACCTCGAAAGAAGGAAAAAACATAGGGTCTGAACTTTCCTCAGCCTTAAGTCCTACCACAAGCCTACTTTAGATAAATAATGGGGACTGTGGCAGTTTTCCTTATACGCTACTCCTACTTTTCTGTCACGCACGCCTGTTTTGCATGTACTGTTCACGCAACTAAGCTGAACGCTTTGACACTAACTCCAGCTACTACAGGAGAATGAAATAATAGCTTTACTCTATCTACATACTTTTCAAGAGCACTGCGAACAGGAGGCAGCCCCCCACAGCTATGTTTGTGGACTGTCTCCAATATCTGACATCCATGAATCTGCAGAAAGAAAACATGGTTAGACTAGGTCCGTTATTGGGATCTGTACTGAACTTTTCAGACACTTAAACATTACACTTTCGGCTAACAAGAAAATACCTTAACAAGCTGCACAAGTCTTACAGAAAGAAGGATGTAATGTACTCCATGTAGTGAAGAAAGAGACCTTCTATGTGTGACTCTACACCCAGGCTTCTCTCCAAAATTCCCCTTAATGAGAAGTAAGCACCTCTGGATTCTGAAACACTAGCTTCTGCCTTTTTTTTTTTTTTTCAGGTGACGGTGGGAGAAAACAGACTCAGAGAAGAAGAAATTCCAACCAGCAGCATCTCGTACTATGAAATGTATTGTGATTATAAAATGCAAGTCATCAAAGATCATACTGATAATGAAAAAGTCAAATCCAGTGTAAATGGATTTGCACAATAGTTATTCAGTACTTACAGTAGTACTAGGGAAAGGGCACCCATTACTGAAACCACATTCTTTCCTAGTATTAAAGGTCCGGGATGGGGGCAGAAAGAACTTTATCATCTAAAGAGGAAACTCGTTAAGAGAAAATAGATACAATTTTACTGTACCTTCTGAGTCTTGATCTGTTCCACCATGACCATCACAGAGGGGAAGAGTAACTGAAACTGCAGAACAAAATATTGAATGTGGTTGCTGTGCAAGGGAGAGAGAAAAACTACACTTGAATACGTGTGGACAGCTGATGACTACAATAATTTAATGAAACTATCATCCGGCTTTGCCCACAAATTAGAAACGTAACATACAAATCTCTAGGAAGAATGTCCTCCCTCCACTGGGCCAAGATACATGAAGTTATTATATTGCAGCTGTAGTTTAGGCTAAATACAGGCAGTGAGGAATATGCGAGGGTCAAGGTGGAGGACCTAAGGTTTGTGTCAAAGTGCAAGCGATCCCCTGAGCGTGACTAAGAGACTACAAATGTAGAGGCGTTAAAAAGAAATGGCATGGCATGACAGACCAACCCTTATTTATCCCACCCACTTTCTTATTAGAGTCAAGGAGTGATAAGAGTAACCAAAGAGCCCTACCTGTTTATTAATATGACATACCTGGTCCAAGGAATAATTAACATGTGAGATGGAAAGATGTGGGTCGGCCAGAAACTGTAAGAGCAACAAACCAATTAATGAAAATTAAAATAAGGTATGGATAAGTAAAAAAGGACGTCTGACTATATTCCAAACCTTTAGTTCCCACAGCTTTTTCACACACACACACATATTTTGGGGGGGGCTGTGTCCCGTTTTAGGCTATAACAACCCCTGGATGGTGACAGGACCCAAGGTATGACAGCTGCTAATCTAGCGGAGATTTATCAAAACCTTTACAACTGAAAACAGAAGTGACGACAGTCTGAGACAGCACTGGGCTTTGAGGCAGAGGGGGCACTTACTGAATTGAAGGTAGAGGGGACTTAATACTTATTAGAATGAAAAGTCATTTACAATGGCACCTCACAGGAATAATTTGGAAGACATCCGTTATGGTTTGAGAAAACCCATAACAATTTGTTGTTGTTTAGACAATCATTCTATCACCTGATGACCCCTCCCCACCCAGAAAGGGGTATTGGGGAACACAATGAAACATGAGGGTTGAAATATAAATAGATTTAATAGGATAAGACTAAGTAATTAACAATAATAATAAAGAACCAGCCTGATCCCGATACTAATATAAGATATACAAGAATTACACTCAGCCAGTTTTATCAGCAGGAAGCCGTGCACTCCCAGCAGTGACAGCAAACTTAGGACACTGTGAGCGCTGCGGCTCTGGGAGGAAGGGAAGGGCTCAGGGGTCCAGCACTGGGGCAAAGAGTTCTCTGGACCACCACCATCAAGGGAGAGAGAAACTATGCAGCAAACTTTCTAATTTCTGTTCAATGTGATGTTCGTGGTATGAAATAATCCTGTTGGCCAGCCTGGGTCAAATGCCCGGGTCTCGCTCCTCCTCATCCCTGCACCTGGCAAGGCTCGAAACACTGAGACGTTGAATCCCATATAGCCTACCTGGCTATGAAGTAAATATTTTCACAAATTCAGACGCTACAGTCTTACAAAAATAGAGTTCTCCCCAGCATTAGAAAAGAAGTTAGTCCTGTATTGCTCAACCCAAGACAACAACCCTGATGTGAAAAGGAAAATACCTTGCCTCCTCTTTAGCTACCACCACTTAGCATATTAATTACAGAAATGACAACCTTCCACAGTCTGTCAGCAGCAGGACACCCTTTTGTTCCAAAGCCTCTCTCCTTTACCTCTTGTTCTAGGTCAAGTAGTGCCTGTCGATATGGCTGCAGCACTGAATCAAGACCCGTGCAGAAGGCTCGCAAATAAATGCCATGTAATCCGCTCTGATTTTGCTGAGATGGATGATGGTCCTGAAACCAAACAATAAAATCTACATCAGCTCTCTAAGCGCAGGTCTAGAGTAACAGACTTTCTGTGCAGTGTTACACCTGCAGCCAGTGGTCCAAACATGCTGAAATGCACCTTGGCCCACCAGAAAGTGCCCAGAAAAAAAAAACAGGAGTTTGCCACAAGGAGAGTTACTGGTGCAAAGTTACATTTAGCTCTTCGGCGGGCATGCACAAGAGCTGCGCACCACTGCCCACTTCAGCGCTGCTCTGCACTGGCGCACGGCTCGCATCGCACAGCTCGTCACGGAGCAGGAGGCCGCCCGCAGCGCGGGGCAAGCGGGCGCCCGCACAGCTCGCAGGCCCCGGACGGTCCGCGGCGACCGCGGTCGTTACGGGGCGCTTCCCGGGAGCGGGGTTTTACACGCACGGAGGCGGCGGGGCCCCACCTGCTGCTGCTGCACGTGCCCCGTGTACTGCTCCACGAACTCGGCGAAGCGGATGTAGTCGGTGCCGAGGCGGCAGAGCCGGTTCAGGACGCTGGTCTCGCTGGGGTGCAGGAACGGCAGCTCCTGAGAGACCTGGGGGGGGCGGGGGGAGGAGGGGAGAGCGGTGAGGGCGGGGACGGCCGGGGGCCGTGCCGGGCCGTGCCGGGCCGTGCCGTACCTGCAGGCCGCCGCGCTTGCTCCATGTGAAGGCCGCCCCCGGGTACCCGCTCAGCGCCAGCAGCAGCTCGTGGATCATCCTGCCGCGCGACGCCGCGCGGGCTGCTGGGAGCGCGCGAAGGCCGCCGGGAAGGGCGGGCCCGGGCGGCGGCGGGGNCCACCAGAAAGTGCCCAGAAAAAAAAAACAGGAGTTTGCCACAAGGAGAGTTACTGGTGCAAAGTTACATTTAGCTCTTCGGCGGGCATGCACAAGAGCTGCGCACCACTGCCCACTTCAGCGCTGCTCTGCACTGGCGCACGGCTCGCATCGCACAGCTCGTCACGGAGCAGGAGGCCGCCCGCAGCGCGGGGCAAGCGGGCGCCCGCACAGCTCGCAGGCCCCGGACGGTCCGCGGCGACCGCGGTCGTTACGGGGCGCTTCCCGGGAGCGGGGTTTTACACGCACGGAGGCGGCGGGGCCCCACCTGCTGCTGCTGCACGTGCCCCGTGTACTGCTCCACGAACTCGGCGAAGCGGATGTAGTCGGTGCCGAGGCGGCAGAGCCGGTTCAGGACGCTGGTCTCGCTGGGGTGCAGGAACGGCAGCTCCTGAGAGACCTGGGGGGGGCGGGGNTGTGAGGGGGGGCGGTCCTTACCGGGCACGGAGAGCAGCGGAAGCGACTGAGCGGACCCGGCCGGCCCGCCTCGCCTCGCGTCGTGAGAGGCGCCCCGGCCGCGGGAGATGGGTTGGGTACCGCGGGTGGTTGCCATGGGAGGTGCCGGCTCGGAAGGGCCCTTCCAGGACAGCAGCGAATCCGCAGCTTTCTAGGTTGATTTTTGGTTTTGGTGTTCCTCACCAGATTTCTTTACCAGTTCTTCATGTTGTTTGCCAGTGTTTTATCAATGCCAGTTTTACCTTTCTTCACTTATTGTACATTGCTTTCCTTTACTTTCTCTCATAACTCAGGCAACTTTTAAACCAAAACTGCCCACTTTCAAAATTGTGGATTTATCTAATATACTGGTTTTTAGCAATTTCCTTTTCATCTTCTTTTTCCTGTTTTTGGCAGTATTTTTCTTTACATGCGCTTTTACTCTTCCTTTAGAAGAAATGAGCATTAACTATCATATAACAGATGTCCATTTAAAATGCGTATTTGGTTCATGATCAGCTTGTCACAACGAGGTCTGAAACGTCGGAAGAACTTATGTTACATTCTTAAAGGGATGAGTAAGTTCCTAGTACGTTGTCCCATTTTCTAAATAATTTCTTGTTTAATACGCTCTCTCTGACACATATGCCTTTCGTTCTATAGATCTCTTCATGTGTGACTTGGGAGCCCCAACAGTACCGTTCTATCATACACCAGTACAGGAAATCTATCCTCTTTATGTTGACAAAGCTTCTGTTGTCTGAATAAAGGCCGAGGAATTTGGTTAGGCATTTGTTGTTCATCATTGACGCAGATACTGCGGGACACGACTGGGCCAGGAAAGCGATGTGCCATTCCTGCCTTTAGAAAGCTGTATTTGAGGTTTAGCGCTGTTGGCTTCAGCCTTGCAGTGCAGAAGTTAGTGTCAGCCCTTCCCTCGTTTGTAAAAGGTTGCGGTTCAATCTCACGCTGCTGACCAGAAGTTCTGCACTAACAGGTGGGCTTTGATTGAACACCATTTGCAGTAGATTGTAGAGCTAAGCATGCTATACATAGCTTATAGGTAGTTAAATATGTAGCGATGGCTCAATAATTGGCCAAAAAATGTTTAGTCTGTAAAGACTAAATACGTAATCTAGTGGTATCTTTGAACAGTACTATTTAATGCTTTTATTAACATAAATGCATACTACATATTTAATCTGTTAGGTAAATCTTGAATCTAAACATAGCTGTTTTCTGCAGTCAGAAACTAAGCTTACAGCAGCGTTCCTTCAAAAAAAGTGGAAAATCCCAAGAGTCTTCCTTGCGAACAGGGCAGGAGTAAACAGAGTGTAAAATTTATCAGAACAGAAGGAACTTGCCTTTATCAAAGGCGGGGGCTGGGGGGGGGAGCTAATTTTTGTGGAAGGTAGTGAACTGTTGGAAGCAAATCATACTAGGGATGAGATGATAATTAACCATCAAAGCAATTTAAATAGAGAGATGGTGGCTTTTTCCTCATTGGAGGAGTCCTTTGATGGTGAAAGTCATGGGTTTGATGCAGTGTTTGGGATGTGGCTAGTGTTGCAGAATTGGTCAGACTAGATGTCTTATTGTGTCTTTGCTTTACAATCTGTAAATCGGCTCATTCCCGCTCACTTGATTACAGCTAAATATTGTGGTCTGCTCAGGCCTTAAATTAGCCTTAAAACTAGATATGAGGGGGGAAGGGGAGATAACCGGGCCTGTCAGGACTAAACCCAAGGGAAGCATGCCAGGGCTTGAAGGATGGTGGACTAGTGAGAACTCTCGCTCTGCCATTTCATTTGAGAGAAGGGATAGATGTTTAGAAATCATGGAAGCACCTGAGAAGGGCCTGGTAGGAAATGGGGCCCACACTCACAAAAAGGTGTTGGAATCATTAGCTCATCTGAAGTGCATCTATACCAATGCACGCAGTATGAGCAACAAACAGGGGGAGCTTGAAGCCACGATGCACCAGGAAAACTATGACAGTGGCTATGACAGAAACGTGGTGGGATGGCTCACATGACTGGA